>VXBP01005586.1:941827-1095434 GCA_013400115.1 Rhinopomastus cyanomelas
CCCCCACCTTTTCTTTCCAGTGGCTTCACTAGACTGTCTCACAGACACTGGCTTAGTAGAAGGGATTTAACTTTTTTGGAACACTTTAACCTTAAAAGAAACTTTCTCAGGTTAGTGGTAATACAAATTTGGTGGAGGGGGTTTTTTTTGGTGTTTTGTTTAGTGGACAGGTTTTTTCCTTTTTGCCTTGACAAAAACATGTTACTAAGTTGTGGGTTCAAGACCATAATTAAAGATAAAGAAAACAAAGCAGTTAGGGCTTGATGAAAGCTCGGATAGAATTTGCCAGACAATGGATAGCTTAGGGAAAATGGAAAAGGGTTTATTACCTCTATAACTATAGAAAAGATTAAGCAAGCTAGTGCACACAAACTGGAACCTGTGTCACAAATGCCACCACAAATCCTGAGAAAAACACAATGGGAGATCACTGTTGTATCGGTCCTTGGTTTTTTACATTAGAGACCTGGGGAAAGAACATGTCAGTCAAGTACAGATGGGTACCACCACCTACTCTGTTATTCATGTGTCACCACTGTCTGCAGATACTGGTCCCTTGGTTGTCCAGAAGGCAAACTCTTCAATTCTTCAGCGCAGCTTCTCCAGCTCAGTGCTGATCGAGCAGGCCTGATTCCTCAGCACCTTTCAAAACAGGACCCAGCCTCTGTCTTCCATGCCCAAGGTTTAAGGATTCTCTAGTCCTTCTGCTTTCTTCAGCTAAGCACAAAGGTATTCTCAGATGCCTCTCTTAAGGCTCCTTCTCTCTGCAATACTCAGAAGCATCCCCAGCTTTCCTCAGTGGCAGAAATGACAGTCTCCTGCTGATCAGTGTTTTCCAAGATGGTGGCAAGGGCTACATGGCCCCGGCCATGTGCAGGATTCAGGATGGAGACCTACTGCATGGCCATGTCAGCAGGGGCCCGCCCAACTCCACAAAACATGGCTTAGAGGGTTCCATAACCCTACCATCTCCTTTCTCCTCCTGCTTCAGCTACAGCGGGGAAAGGGAAGGATCTTTCAGCTCACCATGGGTCACTGAAGGGCTGCTCCGTCGGTAGTGGGGAATTGGCATCAGTTCTTGCTTTTCCACACGCACCGGGCTAAGAGCTCCCAGAAAAAAGAAGTAGGGCTGGAACATCAGCCTTCTTTTACAATGTCACCTAGTCCACTTTCCCCAGGACAGCTCACTGGGGGTGGAGGGCATCCTCTTAAAGCAACATGCATCTTTTTTATTCATGGAAGTGCTCTTGTGGCCAAGAGGGCAAACAGCATCCTGGGGTGGATCAGAAGGGGGGTGGTTAACAGATCAAGAGATGTTCTTCTCCCCCTCTGCTCTGCCCTGGTGAGACCACACCTGGAGTATTGTGTCCAGTTCTGGGCTCCTCAGTTCAAGAGGGATGTGGAGCTGCTGGAGAGGGTCCAGCGAAGGGCAACAAGGATGATGAAGGACATGGAGGAGAGGCTGAGGGAGCTGTGTCTCTTTAGCTTGCAGAAAAGGAGAGTGAGGGGTGACCTCATTAATGTCTACAAATATTTGAGGGGTGGTTGTCAGGAGGATGGAGCCGGGCTATTCTCAGTGTCATGTAGTGATAGGACGAGGGGCAATGGTTGTAAGCTGGAACATAGAAGGTTCCACATCAACCTGAGAAGGAACTTCTTCACAGTGAGGGTGATGGAGCACTGGAACAGGCTGTCCAGGGGGGTTGTGGAGTCTCTTTCACTGAGGATGTTCAAGGCCCGACTGGATGTGTACCTGTGTGAATTGGTCTGGTGATCCTGCTGTGGCAAGGGGATTGGACTAGATGATCTTTCGAGGTCCCTTCCAATCCGTAATGATTCTAGGATTCTATGATCTATTCATCTGAAAGTTCTGGTAATTTTCAAACTGCAACATAAGTTCAAGCCTTTGTTTTGCAAATGCCTGAACTACAGCATGAGAACAAAGACTAAGTGGTGTATTTGGGATACTTCATATGGGCATGTAATTTTATTTTTAGGCATCGAAAAATATGTCTGAAAAATTTTTCAGTACATTCTAAATCCAGAGTTTAAGTCATTAATTCTAACTATATACATTTCAGAAATTCCAGTAACCCAGGAAAATAATCTGGTTTTACGGAATTCATTAGAAATAACCCTTCCACTTTGGAGCCCAGGTACTTCCTTAATTTTAGAGAGGAAACTTTAGTTGTTCTAGATAGAACATTAGCGCGTAAGCTTTTCCTGTGCTGCTCTTGACTAGCCAACTTTTAGTCCCTCTCAGTTTGACAAATTAAACACAAAGGAAGAGAGAAGATAAAAAGAAAAGACCTCAACAGAGCAGAAGCTTCAAACTGCTCCTGAAGGATTTACTGAGGATCAGTTGAGGCTGAGTTCAAGAAGTGTATTTTCTCTTACATACATGTATGTGGAGGCAAACCATTTATTACAAAGAATGACATGTTTATATTATCAGCAGCTGAATTTTTGTGATGTCTATATATCATATTGTGGAGCAAAAATATTGTATGACCTCTTGAACCAACCAAAGCAAATTGAGTAATGAGAATTATGAGCAATTACAGTTGATTGCAGATTAAGGGGAGGGAAAAGTGCTGGTTTTTGTCTTCTAATACATGTTAACAGGTAGTTATTAGGTGGTAGTTTTGCTTTTAGTTGATGTTTGCCAGATTACAATGCAGATGGGAAGGCAAAAGTTGCGCACACTACTTCCAACTCTAGATTTTTTCTCCTGTGATTTTATTTATAATTAGTAATAAAGTTGAAATACAGGTAGCAAAAAATAGTAAGAAAAGGTTCAGCCAAACATAAAATGTTGGCTTAATACAGAGGCAAATTGTTTCATCTGTAGAGAGTGGAAGAATACCTTACTTCTCAGAGTAAGAGCTCAGTTTTCTGGATAGCTAGTGGAGTAGCCTTTTCTGCTGCAGCAGAGAAAGGAAGATGGTGATCTGGATGCCCAGTGTGCCATGGTACAAGGATCCTTGTGGCTTCTCAAATAATCACAGCACCTGCTGGTAACGTCCTTGGACATTTGAAGCTGTCCCTGTGCAGAGGCTGGCACATCTGACCCTGCAGAAATGATGTCAAACTGACCACGGTAACAGAGTTGGGGCACCCTTAAAAGTCACTGATTTGGGCACTTGTTGCTTTGAAATGAAAGATTCCTTAACATAAAGTATTTCTTCTATTCCTGAAACAATACGTCAGATAACTGATCAACCTAATCCAACTCTTACACTGTCCAAAAGCCAGGCACAAAAATCTGCTGTTTTAAACTTCTGTATGTTGTGTCCTTCAGGAGTATTTGCAGGCTTTTCTTTTCTGGTTGTTAAGTTTTTCTCACTTTCCAAATGCTAGGTTGGTTCTTTTTTCCCCATTCTCTTGTTCCTTTGTTTTCCTTGTTTTATAGATCTTGTTTTTCACCTCTACCTGAAGCAGCTTTTCAATTTTTAAAAGTCATACCAAACTGATCTCTATAGCCCCATGTTGACACTAGCCTGCATTGCATTTCCGATCAGCGTAGACATGCCAGGATAAATTTGAGTTTCCTAAAGCTTGAACAACCAAACATCTTGCCTGGTATACCCACACCACTCAGCCTCCTCTTCCCAAGTACCCACACACCATTTTGTCATCTCTTCCTTCTCTTAATTTCTTTCATCTTTTTCTTTTTTCCTTTTCCGTTCTTTTTTCTTTATTTTAGATGTTCCTGCTACTATACAGAACAGTCATATACAAACAGCCTCTTTAGGATCCTTTGCTATGTAGCCTCCAGTTATGTTTTTCCACCACCCGAATGCTTCCAACATTTGTTTCCAGAGAGTAGGCAACATGCCTCATTAATATTGCCAGCCTTGTTTCTAGTTATTTTTCTTCTCCCCTCAAGCTAAGCTCTCTGTCATTCTGCTGGTGGCAAAGTTTTATAACTAGCCTGCAGTGTAATTGCTTTCTGTATCTCCTACTTACTTTTGACCCTAAAAACCTTCTGAGTCCTGTGCAACCTCCTCTATGGCTGTCCCACCCTGGAGCATGGTTTTGTCATCACATGCAATTTCCTTGGGGCTTTCCTTGCTAATGCTTAAGAATTGACTTCTCCTCGAAGGCAAATCTACCCTGCCGTAGTAAGTGCTGCAGAAGATTTACAAGGTAGTATTCTTCCCTTCAAATTCGGAGTAAAATTATTAGCTCGTTGCTGATAGCCTTGCAAGACTTCAAAATCTTGTCCTTGACCCATCCAGCTGCTGAGAGTGTTAGTGGAGTGGAAATGCAGTCATTTCTGTTTTCTGAGCCAAGTCATCAAGGATTGTTCTTACATTATCTGTGCTCTGCACCAGAGGATCCAAATCTACTAGGGTTGCTTTGCACCCTCACTTTTAAGAGCACTGTCTGTACTGCTGCCTCACCAAAAGTGATGCCCATTGTTCTCAAGTACTAGAACTTCATGTGTTTTCCACTCAGGAAAGAAGAAAGAGAACAGATAAACTTGGCCATTAACTTACAATTTACTTCTGCATATGAGAAGAATTAAATTTATTCAACAGGAATTTGCACACTAATGCTCAATAAATTCCCATTTGGAAAACTAAATGACATGAAGGCTAAGAAGCTACTTAGATTCTGATGCTTGACATGGTGGCAGAGGAGAAGGGATTTTTTTCAGCGATGGAGGAAAATACTGGACAAACTGTCTTTGCACAGGAGTACAGCGAGGACTCCAGTGTTTGACAGCAGTGTGAGCACTTTGCAGAGTTTTTAACTTAAAACTCATGTAACGTATTTGTTAAATAGTATTGCTAATCCCTGAAAGCATTTTTGTGTAATTTTTCTGTCATATAGCCCCTTGTGGTTGGTTGGCAATTTTATTGCTTTCCATGGCACATATCTTGTACAGTAGAAATTATATTCCTATAATAAAATACTGTCTGAAAGGCTCTTTTGTCCTGGCAGTGGCAAACCATTGCTGTCAGTGGCTAGGCTGGCAAAAACATGATTTTGGGCTGACACCAACACCAAAGGTGACGGTTTCAGACAGGATTGTCAGACCCACGTTGTACACTGTTTTATTCTGCTTTTTTGTTGACTAGTACACTGTTGCAGAAGGCAGAAGACTTTCTGTGCTGGATAATGCTTGTTCTTAAAATGAATCAATATATTGAAGCCATAAACATTCATGGTTTGCACATTAGCATTTTGGTATCTCACCTATGGAAATGAGAAGTCCTCTCCTTTGGATTTGTAAGTACTTGCCTTTCCCCTGCCTTTTTTTGCAAGGATTGTGTTAATCTGCTTTTCTTTATGGACATTGAGCTCCCTGAGTCACCAAGTATGGTTGCCAGCTCTTTATAAACATCAGTCCATAACCTTATGATACTCATTGTCTCCTATACCAGGCTGATGAAAAATGATTTGCTATTGGAAATAACAGCAGTGAAGTTTGTTTACTGAATATAATCAGAGCTTTTCCTCATCAGTCCTGGCTTGGTATGCTGTTCATGCTCTTCGAGGCCACGAAGATGTATAATACAGTTCGTTTTGACAAGACAAAGCTATTCTAAACTGGGATTTCAACCAGCAGCACTGTCTGCCATCCTTGATGAACTTTGCATGACGATAGGACTGCAGAAGATCAGCACAAGTCTAAATCTTTCATGAGGCAATGAAGTTTTTATGACTCTGCTTCATCTAGCAGAGAATACAAGCAGCAGAGTAAATAAGACAAATTCAGCTGTTGCTCGTATTCAAGCCAGTGGCCAGTTATTATGATGCCTTTATAACAGAACAAAATTACACTAAAGGGGATATTTTATCAAAACATTTACGTTTAAATGCTTTTTAATAAAGAAGCCAAATAATCTGATTTTCTTCAGCAGAATTAAAATGCAGAGTGAGAAAAACTTTCCCTGTGCAGTATGTTTTCCTCAGAGGATACAATAGCTTTTGTTGAAAGATTGCTATCAATATGTTAAGTGGGATGGATGAGCTGATTGTCTTTTAGGATGCTAAACATTCTAAGAATGCCTAGCTAAAGGTACTACCATATCAGAAAATAAGAATATGAGAAGAACCATCTGGATATCATTTTCATTTGAGCAGAGATGGTGTTCTCAAATATACCAACTGGTTTTTGCATCTCTGCTCCTTTCCCCTCTGTATGCTTGGCTATGAGGAGGTTATCGTGTGGGATGCTTTTGACAATTCAGATCCATATCAAACCCATGATGATTTCAATTCATTTCATGCCAGATGAGCTATTCAGAGACTAATTTCTTAGAGGTCTGTAGATAACATCTGGCACAAGATATTTCCTTTATTTTAAAGCCAGTTGTCTGTAAACTTGGGCTCCTTTCATTCCTTTAGGCAATTTCCCTAGGTCAGGGCTGGGGCATGGATCTGCACTGTTTGAAAAGGAATTGACTCTGCTTTTGCCATTTCTGTTTTAGACAGGGGATTTTCATTGTCAGTGTCAGGGCAGTCCCAGTTGATGGAGCCTAACAAAATAGCCCCTCTCAAACAATGAGAGATCCTATCAGCTTCAATGTGTATCAACAATCATACTATCAATTTTTAGATATTTTTCAAGAAAATCTTGATGTCTTTTCATTTGCTGTTTGCTTTTTTCTGCTCTTTTGTAATTTCTCATTTATTCTCATTTAGTGCTTACTTGTTCCCCACTCTATCTCAACACATACTCTTCCCTTCTAGTTTTGTTTTTCTTCTGTTTAGTAGAGCTTTCCAGCTGTCTAACAGGTCTTGTTCTCTCCTTTCATCTTCACATCCTGACTTCTGCTCCTGTCCTGCTTGCCTTTGACTCGGGTATATTTCTTCGTGTGTTCTGAGTACAAAGGCTGGGGTAGGCACTGAGCAGCTTATTTTCTGCCTGGATCTGGTACTGCCTTCTGCTCTCTAGGTTCAGCACTGGACACTTTTCCTCAGAAACTGAGCTGCCACTTATGGAGGAGTATCTCTGCTTGGAGGATATAAATATGAGCTTGCTATAGTCTTGCAAACTGGCTTCACTGAGGTGGATTTTCATGAAAAGAGCCATGCAAATGAAGCTCTCCAGCAGTGCTTTTATCAAGTGATCTGAATGATTCTTGAAAATACTAAGCTCCTTCTGAAGTAGGTGGTATTATACAGATGGACACAGTCAAGCCTTAAAGGGATATTCTAGCAGATTTGTGAGTTTGGTATTCACTAGAAGTGCCACTGAGTGGCTCTGCATTTGTTGCATCATTTTTACTAGAAAAGTGCATTTCTTAATTGAGAGAAATGAAGTTGATGTTTGGGATTTCAAAGTCAAAGGAACTGATTTCAGCAGGGATGTTAATGTGCATCTCCTTCAACTTGCATCAGTGGCCTAGCACTGTTTGGGGAGCAGGTCTTAATCATAGAATCATAGATTATAGTCACAGAATTATTTGGGTTGGAAGGGACCTTAAAGATCATCTAGTTCCAACCCCCCTGCCGTGGGCAGGGACACCTCCTGCTAAACCAGGTTTCTCAATCCACTGAATTGCAGCACAAAATCTAGATTTTGCACTAGCTGTAATGCAGAGGCCCTTGTAAGGGCAAAGTTAAAATGAAATAAAAAAGGTCATACTCTAGGAAACTTCTAGTTCTGCATCTGCTTCCAACTCCTCCTCATGAACAGCACATGACGGATAAACTTCTGCCCCGCAGGGGACAGGCATTGCACACACTTTTTCCATGTTGTCTTCCCCATGGCCCTTGTTGCTCTCCTTATTGCAATAATAGTCCCCACTCCTAAGACACGGATGTCTGTCTAACTGAATTGTAAACATTTCTTTCTCAAATTAATCACTAGGCAATCCCCATTTCATGAGCCTTTGATGCCTGTTTTTAATTGCCTTAAAGTAGAAAGCTTCAATGAGCAGAGAAATTAAAACTGCAAAATCCTGAAGGCTTTTTTTAGTTGAGTTATTTGCCTCTGCAGTCAACTTGAACAGTCTGGTGCTTGGTGGTTGGGGTCTGGTTTTTTGTTGTTTTTTTAAGCAAGTGAATGTCTTATTAGTTTTCCATTTCTGACAAGAGCTGCAGGCTTAACTGCAATGGATTAGGCAATGTTTTAGCTCAAGAACACAGGACATGTTCTGTGTTGCCTATGTTCTGGGAGAGATGTTACAAGTCAGTGAAACGAGCTCTCCCTGTTTTTTGAAGCGGGACTTTACTGAGAAGGGAAACCAGCATTTGGAAAGATTGAAACCCCTACTATAGGTTGGAATCCTAGGGTGTCACAGAGCAGTGAAAGCAGGAATCCAGCATGTTGTGTCCAACTGAAAAGGCAGAAGAAATTTAGGACAATCGCATGTGTTCTTTTATCCAGAAATTGTCAAATTGTCTCTTCATGGAAAAGTTCCATTTTGGTTAAGAGTTTTCTCTTGGGTTTACATGAACATTAGTGTCTTGGACTTGCCCCAAATACCTTCTTAGCTGTCTGTTTGGGATTACAGTGGATAACATGCTGCCTTTAGTTCATGGACAACAAAGTTTGTGTGTCCTTTTTCACAGGGATTGTGCTTTGGTCCTTTGGATTCCTCTCTGATGAGGCAGCATGTATTCTCCAACCACTATGTTGCATGCCATGGGAGTCTGCAGCATCATGAATGCTGATGGCAAAACTCTCTATAGGAGGAATAACACCACTGTCTGAGTGTCTCTGTATGACTGTGCCATGCAGCAGTATGGCATCATAAAGAAGTGCAAGTGAACGATGAACTGACAGAAATACTGCAAGTCAGCTATATAAAGCAAGGCAGAAAAAACAATACCCATATATTGCTTTAAAAATGCATCTGTTTTCTCAGGCTTAAGAGTAAAGTTACTTTGTGGAGAAAGATCGTCCTGGTATAGGGCAAGTTTATTAATTATTGAGTGACAAGTAAGTTGTCTGTCAAACTCCTAGACTTGAAATCTGAAATTTGTTGCTTTTTACTGACTTGTTTTCTGTCTAGGACTGATATGACTGTTTTTTCTCAGTATTGACTTTTTCTTAATGACTTCTGCTTGTAGTCTTCTCTAATAATTTATGCCATGATCGTGCTCAGTTATTATCGACTGACTGATAATAGAGTTTGTTTTACAAACAATATTCATTGTAATGTAGCTGTTTGGTACTGGCACAGCAAGCAGTGGTAATAACTTCTGCAGCTAATGTCATTCTTTACTCAGCTGTTGCTCAATTATCCTTCAGAAAGCATCTTGTTTTCTCTTCCTTGCCTGTAACAGCCCTAGTGAGAGTGGTTTGGATTTGTGGGTTTTTTCGGCATTTATGTGTAAAATGAATCTTGATGTATTTTACCTCAGAAAAGTATTTTAAACATCCTCTTGGAAGGTTCAAGATGTTCAGAGAAATTTAGGCTGGATATTAGGAAGAATTTCTTCATTTAAAGGGTTATTGGACATTGGAATAGGCTACCCAGGACAGCAGAGTAGTCTCCAAACCTGGAGGACTTTAAACACCATGTGGGCTTAGTGCTCAGAGACATGACTTAGTGGTGATCTGGCAGTGTTGGGTCAAAGGTTGGACTTGATGATCCTAAAGGTCTCCTCTGACCAAAGAGATTCTGTGATTCTCAAGGGGCAAAGACATTGCTGACTGTGTTTTTATACAGTAACCCCTTTTGACTAGAACACTTATTCAGATGGAGAGTTGTCTTTGAAAGGGAGAAAAGTCGGCATTAAGGCCAATTGTTTTGCTTGTCCCATTGATTTGAAAGCCTTGTCTTCCTAAAAACTTGGAGACATCAAACACAAAATCTGTTGTTCACAGCTCATAGATCCGCACTCTAATCCCTGAATTAGAAGGAAGGGAGGGAGTATTCCTCCAGCTCATTGATCAGAACGAGAATGAGAAATGGAAACATCTTCCTATTCATTTACTATTTGCTCCAAAGTAAATCTATCTAAATATTAGTGCATTGATGATAGTAAAATAAGCAGGGTGGCAGGGAAGGCAGGAAAAAAGCCTTGTCGTTAGCTTGTCATGCTCTGTAGCAAAGTACGTGGGAAACCAAAGATATATGTACTACGACATTTCTGTAATGAAAACCTGAGTAATAAAAGTAGTTTCTGTTATGTTCTGGAAAAGAAACTCTCAAAGGAAACACATTAACAGTATTTCACATTACAAATTATTATTGCATAGTCAGCTACTGTTTCAAATGAGAATTGTGTGTGCTACAGAGCAAGGGAAGAAAGATATGGTTAGTGTTTCTTCTGTATACAGAATTAAGACCTTATGTATATGGCTATATCAGTTTTACTCTATAAATTTAAGTTAATACTTTCACAGAATGATAAGTCAGTCGTCTCTAGGATACTTGATGGACTTATACATGCAGTTCAGGTTACACTAATAGAGGCTGAATACTTGAATCTCTTCACTTTGTGCTTAAATGGAAGAGGTTATTCCAGTGAGCAGATGGTCTCCCACACTGAGTTTACAGACTTTATTTTTTTTAGAAGTTTGATCTTACCAAATATCAGCATTTGTGCTCTGAGTGCAAATTGCAGTTTTCTCACCCTGTCTGCAGATTTTGACTTAATTCATTAAATATTTTGTTTCACCTACTCCCCTCTCTCCACCCAGGTTGGAGGTGGGTGTGTTTGGAAAGCTGGTTAATTTTCATTGCTTTCTTACACTGTAATTATTTTTATGACCTTGCACAAGAAATCATAGTTGTCTTCATAAGAGCTTGGAATAAAGTTTGAAGTATCATTGAGAGCTTCTGTGTTAACACATTGCCAGCAGAAAGCAATTTCTGTATTGACAGAATCCTGATTTTGGTCCTTCTATCTCTAACCTCTTGCCCAGAATGTCCTCATTTTCATCTACTGTCCTCCATTGACTGGAGAGACAGGTGGTCTACCTCTTGGCTCTCTTTAAGCAACCTGTTGCGTCTCAGAGCTATGTTTAGTTGTCTCTGACTGCATACCTCAGTTTCTGTCTTCTGAATGAAATTATTGATATGTTTTTGCACTTCAGAATTTGGCTTCAAACATGTATGAAAGTGAGAGAGAGGGAAATTATTTTTCTTTGTGTATGTTTATGTATTTGTCATTGTATATATGGAAAAATCATAGAGACAGCTGTTCCAAAAGTAATTTGCCACTGAAGTTCCTAGTTCTTTGTTCCATAAAGCTGCAGAAAATCAGGTCTAGGGGAACTGGGTCCTACTTCAAATTTGTGCATTAGCGTAGATCAAAACAGGAGGAAGAAATGATTTTTTTATTTTAAGGTTCTTTGCTTTAGCAGTCTATCACGCCTGCCTAAGGTAGAGGGGGTCAAAGTAATAGCTTAACGCTTTGACTGACAAATCATTCTGACCTTACAAAAAATCCAGACTGATGTTAGCAGAAATCAAGAGATATAGGTGGTAATATTTCCATTCTACTGTTACACTTGCTGCCTTCTGGAAATGCTCCAGTGTCGTACCCTGCTCATCTTTCTTGTGGCCTGACAGAATGAGCTGTGGGACATAGTTACTTTAGCGAAGACTCCGAAGAAGCATTGCATAAGCCTTGCCTTTTAAAGACTACTTACTGCTTGCGTTTTGCCTTAATGATGTTGCATCAAGAAGTAGGATGTAGATCTAATCCACATCAGCAAAACCATTTCTTCATCTTTATTTACACTAAACTCTTGTTAACAATGTCATTAACATCTTAATGACATTAGAGTATAACCTTATCAGTGTATTCTCAAAATCCATGTTGAAAGAGATTTGCTAAGTACTTTATTGCTAGTCAGAAGTGGTTCTAGTAAAGCAGAGAAATCCTCTGTAATTAAATGAAAATAGTCCATTTTCCTTATTCTTCCACTGAGACTGCAAGCCACAGTAGCACCCCCGGATATCCTGTCTCTGTACTCAAAGGGATAGTGGTTTCTTTTTCCTTTATACAATTGCCCAGCAGAGATTCTGAGCCTATTTCAGAGATTCTGACCTGGGCACTACCGTGCCAGGTGCCCACCAGAGCTGCTCTGTCATTCCTCTTCTCAGCTGGACAGGGAGAGAAAATATAATGAAAGGCTCATTGGTCAAGACAAGGACAGAGAAATCACTCAGCATTTACCATCTCGAGCAAAACAGACTTCAACCAGAGAAGGGTAATGAGAAATGAAACCAACTCTCAGAAGACCTTTGCCCAAGGAATTTTAAGGGACGGCTCACAAATCTGCATTCAGAGCCCAGTAGTCCTGTGTAATAACTGCCTATAGTTGTGTTAAACTTCTTTATTTTCGAGCCACTGTTTTGCTGAATGCTTGCTCTGAACCTTGAAGCATTTTTGCCATTATATTGTTTGTACAGCAAGTTATTATTCTCTTGAGTGCTGTTTCTTTATCTTACAGCCATAATCAGGATCCCAGCCTGAAGCTCTCCAAGTCCTAGAAGAAAATTTTTTAATGAGGGATTTTATGGCTTTAATCTGATAAAACAGAACAACAGGTGGATGCACTTCACTGTTCAGGATAGACTGTTGCTCAGAGCAGGTATTATATCTTAAAATGTCTTCCAGTGTTCATTGGGAAACAGGAACATGGAGACATTTGTCTGCATGAAGTGAAATCTGATCTAATTTTGAGTATTAGGAAAAGCATGACATGTATAGAGATTCCAAAGTGTTTGATCTCTGGACAGTGAGTATAGCACTCTCTACCACCACCTCCACTGATAGAATCACAGAATCATACAACCTTTAGGGATTGGAAGGGACCTCGAAAGATCATCTAGTCCAATCCCCCTGCCACAGATGCTTGGTGATATCTTCTGACTTTAGACAGACCAGCAGAGGCTGGAAGATATGCCTGTGACCATTTAATATTTCATTGTTACTATCTAACTGTCTTACTGTAGTGAGTGTAATCCCTTCAGCAAACTGTCACTGGGAGTAATGGATTCTTGCTAAGTTGGGATACAGGCTATGTATGTAGGGTGATGTGCATATTTTCCTATTAGTTGATAGTGCTCAGTTGACCTGCTGGGGTGTGGTCTTCCTAGCAATGCTTGTAACCTTTACTTTGCGTGAAAAGATTGTAGTCTTTAAATATAAATTTCTGACAGTTTTACAGCACAGGCAGCATTAGGTCAGAATGGGGGCCACTGACTAATCTTGCGGTCCTGTTGTTCCCTTTCCTACTTCTCCTTGTCCTAACACAGGGAATCTCTTTTTCACCATCAGAATAAAAAATATAACTCAGATTAAGACACCAATCATAAACATTCTGTGAATAGTCTCTGCTTCTGTAAAGGCCATAAGATTAACCTAGATCCATACTCATTATAACACTCATCTGTCTTAGAAGAGTCAGGTCAATGCAGGTTTCTTAAGCAAGACAAGTGGTAGAAAAGCCCAGGTCAGGAAAGATTAGCAGTACCAGTGGCATTGCTAGTGCAGAGGTACAATAGTAAAGAATGATGTCTTCACTCATTTGCACTCACCATCGTGTGCTTTCTATCTCAGTGTGACACTTAGCTCTAATTTGAATCTTCATGAGCAGAGTGCTAATATTGGAAACTTTCATGTCTTTAGGTTGCATACAGTTTCTTCAAATCTCAAGTGGTCTTTGGAAATTAATTCATTCATTGCTTCTGGCTGAATTAGTGAAGATGTGTTCACTTGTAATCTGCTAATTTAGATGTCCTTCCTTTCTCCCCTTTTCTTTCTTGTATCTAGCACATAGCACACAGATATCCCCCGTCGTGTTCAATCAGAAATGCATACACCAATTTCAGGGACATTTAGTCTTCTGTATTGCATTCTTCAGGCTGCCAGTACCTTGTGACAGATCCAAGCACACAGGTGGTAAGACTGTCTTGATAGACCATATGGTTTGACCAGCTTTTTCCCATGTGGTCTTGGAGAGTTGGCCAAACATGGGAATTGGCCCGAATGAGGAAACTGAGATTTGGCTTTGAGAGTTATCAGGAGCACAGGCTAGATCAGGTCTCTCTCAGTCCTGTGTTTCCAGGAGTGTAATAGGCTTTTCAAAGAACTTTGCTTTAAGTTGAAACTGGGTTATCTGATTTTCTACATCTTTGATTTTATCCCGTTTTATTTTGCCTTTTCTATAAGCTAGAAACAGCTTTGGGCTTTGAAAAAATCAGGTTAGAATAATGTCTTAGAAAAAAGCTTTTTATTGTCGTTAATTTATTTTTTTTAACCTTTAATAATTTCGTGTTATAACAAAGCCAACCACTTTTCTAGTATTAGGTGTGCGTACCCTTGTTAAGTCCTTCTCTTCCATCCTACCGAACAGCTTGTGATATATATTCTGGTGCTGCACGCATTAGACCCACCTCCTAGACTTCTTGCTTGTCCTTGAGCATCATCCTTGAGAGGTGTTCTGCCTGGCTCATAGCTAAGATTTGTCTATTCTAGTGGCCTTTGGGATGAGGTGAGTGTTGATTCCCCTTTCCACTAATAGAAATTTCACCTTGAAATAAAAAATATTTTCAAGCTAGAAATATAACTGAATAGCATATTTCTAAAAAAAAAGGTGTTCCTTTATTTTGTTTTTTCATTTTTGGATGAAAACATCATTAGCCAGTAAACACTTTAAGTGTTTACGTAAGAGATTCTTTTTAATAATTTCAATATTAGAAGCTCATTCGTTATTGCTACTCGTATTCCAGGCTGTAATGTTTAGACTAATGAATAATCATCCTTACTGTGGAAGGAGGCTTTGAGTTGTGACAACTGTTACAGACGTGTTGGCTTTATGAATAATTAGACTCTACAAGTGAGTTAACAGCTTAATCTGCTCTGGATGGTTTTTTTGAACCTGAGTTTTCACAAGCAAAGTCTGGTATCTGTGTGCAAATTAGTACAGCTTGGAAAGGAGAAGTGCAGCCAACACTAGAAGAGCAACAAGTCAGGGACTACTTAGAGAAGGTGGATATATTCAAATCCATGGAGCTAGATGTGCCCAAGTGTAGGCTGGTGTGCATGTGGGGCTACTGTATAATATCTATGGCAAACTGTGGTAATTGGGAATGAGGCCAGCAAATTCCTAATGACTGAAGATGACAAGTGTTATTCTGGTTTTATGGAAAGGCAAGAAAGTAAAGGACCTGGGAAACTCATTATCCCTGGAAAGGATGTTGTGCTCGTGATCTGATAGTTTATTGTAATAGATGACTTCTAATAAACACTTTTATGATTCTGTTGTCTGAAAATGAAACCCTAATCTCTGATTTTTGTCTCTTTGTTTTGGCTACAGCTCTTTTGTACTCGAGCTGTGTTCTCCTAACCGTTGTATACTTGTGATGGGCCTCAAATTCATGTTTTTCAGAGTCAAAATTTCTGTAAACTTTTAGAAAACCTGGGTCAGATCTGAAGCTATTGTTGCAGCTTAGATGGTTGGTGTTTGTTATCCCTGGCAAATCAATATTCAGAAATGAATTTCTTCCATTCTGTGAGATCACTAAGTTTGGGTTCATGCAGTACTTGCAAAGAGAATAAATGCAGGGAATTTAATATCTTTCAGAGGTCAGAAAAGATTTATCTATTTTTCAGTTTATTCACTGTAGCAATTATTTAGTATGTGAGAGCTTTGCTGTTTTCCGCTCTTTCCCAAGTGCTGTGTAGTGGCTGTCTACTAGAGGCAGACTGCAGAACTAGAGATCACACCTGATGTTCAGGTGATATGCAAGTAGAAACACACTTACTGCCCTTACAGAGTGCAGTGTAATCTCATTCACCATGACTTTAGGTATAAAATTTTGCCAATTACCTGTTACAGGTTCATATTATACCTTTCAATGTATACTTAAACACTGGCAGCTTGCATGTGAGTAGAGGCTTCTCAGTTTAGTGAGAAGGGTGTTTGTGTTGCTGCTTGTCCACTTTCATTAAATAAAAGATATAGAAATGCAAGTCTAATAATTATATTTCCAGGATAACATAATTAACAGTAATTTGCTCTTTTTCTAATCTAGTGACTACATCTGAGAGATACTATTTGTGAAATGCCAATGTTCTCAATGAAATTCAGACAGTATAATTGTGCCAAAAAGCCAATTTCACATGCCGGGACTGTTTCCATTAACACTAAACTACTGCTCTGGCAATCTCATGGTTTAGTTCCTGAGCCCCTGTCTTTTATAAACATCTTGCACTGCAGTATGTACTGTCAGGGGACTTGGCAAGGTTGGGACCTCTGTCATCTATGTCAGAGTTAATCAGGCCTGGATAAATCAACTGCACATGAAATGAAAGTAATTAGTACTGCAACATAGAGATTCACTGGAAAAGCTGGTACCAAGGCTGAGCTTCATTTTCACACCTCACTTGTCTTACACCCTTTCCAGTGCCTTCCTGGTCTTCTGTTGCAGTACAGATCTTGATACAAACTGAGCAGATGGGCAGCCCCAGTTCCCACATAGCTGGGATCTGCCCCTGCGTACCAGGGCTGATGCTGCTCTGGCCTCACAGGCTTCGCTCTGGGGCTCAGTGCTAGGTAGCCACATGGCATGGGGTTGAGTTCAGTTCCCACTAGTGAGCCCAGCTGAGGGGGCAGAACTTTGCAAAGTGTTCACATAACACCACATAGGAGTTTGCATGGTGCTGCGGCTGCAGCCCAGAGTGGATGAAGCTGCCATGCTGCAGCCAGTGCCTGTACCCACAGGTGCTGTTCTTCTCTGAGAGCGCAACTTACACAGGACTCACACGAATTATTGTGCTACATCTGTGACACCTTTTGACAGGGAATCACCCAAGCACTCCTATTCCAAAACAAGTCTGCTGCAGAAGAGATGAAAGGTACTGTTCCCCTGCCTTCTGTGAAACTTCAGTAAGAGAAGGTCTTCATTTTTTGAAATTTAAAAGAACTTCAACAAAACAAAACCCCCAACAGCTCTGTGCTGTTATTGATCTGCTTCAGCATGATACCACTGCTTCTGGCTCTGTATTTATGTTCACTCCTACCCTATGTTTTTCAATTCTAACAACAGAGTGATCTATGAGGATGGAGACATGGGAGAAAATACCCACAGGGTCAGTATGTCATTGTGGAGGAGAAGGAATCATTATTGTGTTCTATCAAATCCTCAGCAGCTTGGTCTGCTAGGGATAGAAGCTTTTCCCTTACTGCTCTCTGGAATCCTGTTATTCTACAGCGAGCATAATCCCATGGTGTGCAGTTGGATTGAGATTCATATGGTGTGGTTTGCCACTGCAAAACATATTTGAGGAGGATTGCCTGGAAAAGTTGCCATCTGATGGGACATGTTCACCAGAAAAATGTTTTCTCTATCTCAGTTACCTTCAAAACTGCATGAAAGGTTGCCATATTGGATATACCAAGCTCTGTTGGATACCTACTGGTATACCAGTGATCTTGTTGCCCCCTCAGGCAGGAGGAAACCTCACCAGATAAGACTCAGGCAGCATCTGGCTTGGTTTAGTTGTGATTTTTCCATAGAAGTCTTGAAGAAATGTTTTAAATTACAGGTGCTAAAATGCAGTAAATCTGTAAATCACTGATTTCTGCTAAAGATGTCTTTTCAGAGGTGATAACAGATTTCTGGTTTTCTTTTTTGTGTTGTCTCGATTCTGATCATTTCTGTGACATCAAATGAAAGCAAAGTTAGTTCTCACACCGAATTTGGAACAGGGTTATTATTTTTCACTTGTTTCACTACCTATTTCAATTTGTGGCTCTGGAAGAAGGAGGGGCAGGAGCTACCCAAACATCTGTGACTGATGCTGCTTCTGGTGGAGGTTAATTGTCAGATTGCCTTAAAATATCTGTAATTTATAATGATTGTTAACACAGAGTGAGACTCTGGATTTAGTTCTATATATTTTTGTCCATTTAAATTCTTTATTTTCTCCACCTCATACCCTTAATTAGAGTGAGCTTCATAAAGCATGCACTTTCGTACTGAGTTTCTCCAATTTTGTTTGCTTATTAGTCATATTTCCACTCCCTAGTATTAATAAAGCATGCACCTGTCTTTGCAATATTTGTTAATTTGCCTTAAGCTTTTAAAAGCTTCCCTCACATTTTTAAACCCATTTTCCCCAAAGCAATGATGACTAGAAACTTTTAGAGATAAACAGTTGTTTGACATTGAGAAAGACATCAAGTATTTCCAGACTTGTAATGAATTCACAAGAGAAGGCAAGGCAGACTATTTTAAAGACATAGATGACTATGTACCTATTACATCCACTTTTCTAAATTATTAGTAAGTAGCTGTGTACAGAAAGTGTCAGTAGTTGCTCATTTTCACATGCAAGCATCTGTCTTACTTGCAGCCTGAGGGCTCTGTTTTGTGTACAAATGAGGCTTCCACATTGGAAAGCCTGGCTGAAATCTGTCATGCAATCAAGAGCAATATTTTCTCCTTATCATAACAGAAACTGTTGCATGTACTTTTCTGATCGACAACTAAATGCATTAGGTGATCAGCAAAGTAACCTTTTTCTTCTCCAGTGACTGAGTTGACTGCTCCTTGTGGACTGCAGCTCAACATGGTGTTCAAGCACTGTATCAGATGGCACGGTGCAGCCCGGCAGTTAATCTCTGCTGCTGTCAACATGTGAGTGCATCTGGAGAGACGTAACGTGCAGCTTTAACAAAGTGTGCTTCGTTCCTGCGTGAGCACACAAATGGGAGTACATGCATATAGACTTAATGAAAGTGTCAAACCTTCTGGATCTCGGTCCCAGAGGTCTGGGATAACATGAGAGCAAGTGAAGTGCCTTAATAGAGTGCTGTGGCAATACAAATATTAATGATTAAGTAATAATTCAAATCTTTCAGGGGTTAGACTGAGGTTTACAGTCATTTCATGTGCTGTGTAAGGACTTACAAATTTAAGGAGCACTCGTTTTTATTTTCCAGCTGTCTGTCTGTTTACATAGTTCAAAGTTGAAGGAGAAATTAGAAAGCAATTAACCTTTAAGTGTCAGTTGCATTTGTGGTGCTGTGCTTTGGGGTGTTTTTTTTGCAAAAATATGATAAATGTCACTATTATTTGATCAAAACTGGATGAAACTGGTTTTCTATTAACAACAAAGCAAAGTGAGACACATACTTTTATTCTTCACACTTTACAAAACTTCGTGTTCACAGTTTTCAACTGTACACCCTTTTGAAGTTCCTATATTTAATTTTCACTTTAAAAAAACCTCTGAGCCTATATTTCAGGAAAAAGTAAAACCAGCATGCATGTCTGTAATCGGGGACATGTGGCATTAAACATGATGTATGAAATAGATCATTGTGATATACTTGTAAGTCTTTCCATACTGGTTTTGGTATGATATTAAGCTACACCATCAGTAAAATACTTGATTTTTCCTTCTATGCAGTATCTTGCAATGCAGACTGGCTCAAGCTGTAATGACTTAGCTCATTATCTAATAATGTGCTGACTGGTTACAAACACAAAAGACTTATGGTTTAAAATTACCAGTAAGCATTTAACTCTATCCTTCTAAATAAGCATTGAAAAGGTAAGCTTTCACCAGGGGAGCCAAAACTGTGTTTAGCATGTTAGCCACATACTGCAGATACCAGAAACCAAGGTACAAAAAGCAGAGAGAGTTTAAGTCCCTGATGCCTGAATGACAGTGTCAGAACTGACTATTACTTTTTTAGCTGTTTCTCCTTTCATAGGTCTCAGATTATCTTTATTTTACTTCCTTTTCTCCTTCAAAAATTACTATAAGGGGATAAGGTCTCAAAATCTTGGATTCAACCACTTGTAAAGTATCAGTAACAGCATGTTGAATTCCTCTGAATTCCCACTTAATGGGCCAAATCTGCATGTTCAGTGTGAACATCTTGGATTGTATTTCAGTTTGCATTCAGATCACATTGCTGCCCATTTGAATCCATCTACAGTTAGAGCTGAGTTGAAAGAAACATCGAGTACGCGTGTCCAATTAAACCGAAGGAATCGTGCAGCACATAAATTGTAAGCCATCATTCTCTTCATCCTTCCTGAAATTCACTGATTGTATTTATTTCAAAGAAGCAATCTTTGTGGTTTAGGAATGTTTCGCAGTAAGGCAGGAGAAATGAGCATAGCTTTCTGTGCTCCTTATCTTTGTTGGTCTCAAAGTTATAGATCTCAACACATTTGTGGTCAGCCTCACAGTAGGATAGGCAGCATATTGCTTCTTTCTCTTGCTTTCCTGCCATAACTACGTGCTGTCAGCCTGGGGCTGATTGCTTGGGTTCTGATGAACAGGTCTCTCCTACCTGAATTGTATTTTGCTGCCTCTGTAGATTGCACTGCTATATGTCCCAGGAGATAAAGTGAAATTGGCACCTAATTTGAAGTGTCAATTCAACAGCTTCCTTACGCTGCTTGCTTGTGGTCATGAGCCCTGAGTGGCTCCTCAGACAAGCATTCCAAAAATAGCCTCCCAAGCTTTTTTTTTTTTTTAATCAATATGTTGCATAAAAGAAGAATGAAGTGGAGATGACGTGAATCAAGTCAAGCTAAGGTGAGCAAACTACATAGCCTGGAGTTGGGAGTGGGCCAGGAATTGCCATGCTCTGTGCTCATCTGCTGTGGTGATCACAGTTTCATGGTACTTGTTTACATACACAGCCTAGATGTTTTTACCTTCCTCTTTCATTTAATCTAAAGTTATCCTGTGAATAAACAAAGCCATACAGATTTCAAAAAAGATCCATCTAACCCAAATTGTTATAGTCAGAGGCTGGACTGCAGGGTCATGATAGAGTTCACTCTGTCACCTCTTAATATCGAGAGATTAATAGAAATAAAAAGCTAAAGATTTTAATCCTTGCCTGTTGCTAGTGTTTCCGTGGCATGCAGCAACTGAGGATTTAGTGTGTAGCCAACCTCTCTAAAACACAAGGATTATAGAGTTTGCCTTTGAGAGAACTGTAAACACAAACCACTCTAGCCTGTAAGTGAAAGATTCTGGCTCTACTGGCCTCATTCACTGAAGTATTTATAAGCAGTAACTTAAGCAAAGTGAAAAACAGAAAACAGGTTTTAGCCACCTCACAAATTTTCACCAGTATGTTTAAAACAAAAAACTGGGGCTGAGAAATATGTAAACTGCCTTCTAATTAAAGGTGTTCAATATGCAAAGGCTTCGTGGCGCTGTAACTTTAAGGTGCAGTATGTATTTGATTATCCCCAAGGCCAAAATGACTTCTGGAGTGGTGTAATTCTCCCCATACACACAATAATATGGTTTACTGAACCAGGCTTTAACTTGGCCTGCAACAGCAGCAATTTTAGTGGCTCCTTGGAGATTAGAGAATAAACATTTTAAAATCTCATTTATAGGAAACGCATTATTATGCTTTTCGTCAAGCCTAATTTATTGTTAACAAGATTATTGAAATTACACAAATTGAGGCTCATTCCTGGTCTTATGCACCCTGTACTCCCAGTAAGGCAGCCCAAAAGTCAGCATTATGACTTCACTGCCTTATGCAGATGCGTAATACTCTCATGAGTATAACACTTAATTCTTTAACTCGTCCATAAATACAATACTTTATCCCAAAGTACCTCGCCTTTTATTTGTTGTAATTTCTTTTGCCTTGAGATTACAACTAATCAAGGTGTGGAACATATAAAACTTCTAATAGCAGCCATTATTTGAGTTACTGTTGTGTCTGCCTTTTTAAAATAGATTGGAGATTTTTCTGTATTTAGCTTTCAGTAATCACACAGTGTAAGATTTTCAGGAAAAGGCTCTACGTTGCTTCAGAAACTTTAGAGCAGACTTCAAGTTTATCAAAATAATGTAAAAATCAAGGCAAAATATTTGTTCTTTCAAACGTTGTCTCTACTGTTGAAACATGTCATCTTTTTTTGTTTTTGTTAAAAAATCTGAATCTGGTTAAGAATTGGACTCCTGCTGTATATTTCTGGGGTTTGTCCTTCTGTAAAATGACCTACAGAGCTTTATTGACTAAAGATGTGCAGAGCCTGGAGGCAATACCTTATTTTAAAGCATCTTAGTACTGTCTTGGACCAGTAGATTTATTGGGGATAATCAAAATGTTCCATGAGCTGTATTTCTTATTTACTCTTTTCCATTTAATTAAGGAAGGGGTTAGAAGCAGGGGGAGAGACTTCCAAAGCTACAATTCTCCAGAGCTTTGGAAGTAGGAATGTGTGGTGGCTGCTGAAGATGCCAAACAACTGAATCCTGTCTCTTCACAGGTCCTTCATGCACAGTTGTTCCTGAACTCTGTTAGTGTTGCATTTGTTCTTGCCTGCTAATCCTGGGAGAAGTAACCTAGCTGCTTCTAGCAAGGCACTAGTTAATGTACCCTGTGGATATGTTAATAGTACTGTAACCTGTCATAGTTGAAGAGATCCAGATGAGATCAGGTGAGATATGACCGGGAACTTGAACGCAAACTCAACCATGCATTTTGAAGAAGTTCAGGGTTTGGAACTGAGCTTTTTAAGAGTCTCAGCTGAAGGAATTAGGGGCCTTAGGTCTGAAAATTTGCTGTTATTTCTGGTATGTTGGTGATGGTCTGGGATAGGGATTGAAAAATATCTTTCTTCAGGGTTTCTAATTTGAATTCTTACCAGATGTTGAAATAAACAACCTGCCAAGGTCCCACCTGAGAGCTAGCTCCTCACCTCCGTTTCTTTGCTCTTACTAACAGGAAGCATGCTTAGGAGTTAAATTTCAATGTGTTGAATTCTAATGAACTGTCATATGTACAAAGCCATCTTCTTTACCCTGATAGAAGAGAAGAAAAACACCAGAAAAGCTGGCTTGTGCTCACCCTAGCATTAAATAGATGATAAAGTCCTCATACTAAACTGATGATTATTTGCAAATCTGTAGAATTGCTTAGTAAGTGACTTGCCCATGATTATTTTCATATTTTAAATTTGAAAAGGATTAATTTTCCAACTCACTGTCTCCTAAATCAGCTGATCATCAACTATGGGAAATTGTCTGTTGCTCTTTGACTGCACCACTGATGTTGCTTTTATGCTCTCAGAGGAGTTCATCACCTTTTTCTCTTGCATCAAGAGAACACAAATAAGTACAAGCAGAAGCAAGAAATTATTGTGAGGTGTTTTTTTTTTGGTTACTGTGAAATTTTCATTTATGTGCAGGAGCAATATATCAAGGGAGAGAAAAGCATATGACATCTTTTGTTTCAAAGTATTCTGGATGCAAAAATATAAGTAACAATTAACTGAGGTCTCTCTGGGTTTGGATTGATCTACCTGAGTTCTGCATGTCTCGCCATATGTTGAGTTTAACTCATTAGTGTTATATAATGGTTATAAGATCTTCAGCGCGGTTGGTTATGCTACTGCTTTAATGAAAATGGATAAACAATAACCTTGAGAATGCAGAAAATTAACCGATCAGACCAAATACAAGTCTCCAGTTTTTAATTTCATTTTTGCTGTGATATTTAATTTGAAGCATATCTTGCACGTTTCATTCTGTGATTATCTGTGTTAACTGCAGATATATCTGCAGTTCTCTTTTTTGAATGCTCCTTAGCTGTTCTGAAGGAATGCACAAGCATCTAGCATGCTGATTTTGGCTGGTGCTGCCAGCAGGCCTCTAGGTACAACATTATGGGCAGATCATTGTGTCTAAATCGAGGAGATTTTGTAGCCAAATGGCCTAACTCTTGAACCAGTTGCTTTCACTTCAAAGCTCTCAAAGAATGTGTGTAATGCACAGCATGCCATCGATGGTTTGGGCACCTCAAGTTCAACAAGTCTTTCACAATAAAACAATAGGGAGTGTCTACTGCACACAGGAATAGCCTGCGAGCAGGGTTCTGAACATGAGTGACCTTTAAGAAGTAAAAGGATCTGACAGGGAATGAAACAAACTGTGAACCTTATGACCCTTGGTCCAACACCTGGTGCATTCTTTGCCTTTGTATTGCTTTTTTATTTGGTTGTGCCATATGAAAAGGGCATTTTTGGGGGTGTTTTTGGTTGCTTTTTGGTACGCATGTATTTAACTAGACAGCAACTCTACAGTCCCTAATCTCAGCCTATCAAAATATATTCAGGCCTTTCTGTATTCAGATCCTTAAATCTGAGTTTGCTCTTTACTTCTGGGTCTGCCACACCACAACAAAAGCAGAACAAAGATGTTTTTCTGGTTTTCAGGCATTCAGCAGCTAAAAACTGCTTTAATTCAGTTTTATTCTGAGATGGTAACTTGTATGAGGCATCCTGTAGTTTGACCAGTACTGCCATGAACTCTTAAGACCTCTCTGCTCCTCAGAGTGGTCGTATTCTTCAAACTTTGTAATTATAAATGAGATTAAAGTCTGTATTTTCCTTTGAACACTGTCACTGGCATTGTTAATGTTCTTTCTTACTGTACTCTTACATGATTCAGAGAATATTACTGCAGTGTAAAATCAAACATTTAAAATCTAAGAAATGTCAGAATATTTTCCTGTCCAGTCGTAATTCTACCTCTTATAATCATTTTAATTTTGGTACAGTCTTCAATTATATGAATCATAGTATTTTTAGTACAAGGTACATACTTGATTGAGCAGAGTGGATGGATGATGCTCACATAATGAGTGGTGATGCAATATTTTTTGCTCTCATTGTTCAGTTAATGCCCCTGTGCTTTATTTACTGAAGTGATTCAAACCTTGCTCAGAAGACCACTTACTCATTCTTTAGGGGTTTTATTCTTATCACACTCACAACTAGAATTTTGAATGCTTCAGATACTGATGTGTTTCTACACCTGCTCACTCAGTTGGGGAGATTGTCTTTTTTGTGGGATCATAAATCTGGTCATAAAACCTGTGTGTGTTGCCAATTTCCTCCGGGGAGCTGAGAAAAAGGGGGCTTCAAAAGTATTCACTGATTTGAACAGCCCAATTTGAGGCATGTATGAGCAGGTTTTTATGACATGACACTTGAATATTCAAAGTATTTCCCATCTATTTCACTAGGACTGTGATAAAGTGATAGAAAGTGTATCATTAGTAAGTTTGCACATGACATCAAGTTAGGTGGGAGGGTTCATCTGCAAAGGGGTAAGGAGGTGCTTCAGAGAGACTTGGATAGATTGGAGCGATGGGCCAATGTTAATGGCAGGAGCCTCAATAATGCCAGTTGCCAGGTCCTGCACTTGGGCCACAACAACTTCATGCAACTCTGCAGGCTTGGGGAGGTGTGGCTGGAGATCCATCTGGAGAGAGGGACCTGGGAGTTCTAATTGACAGGAAGATGAATATGATCCAGCAGTGAGGCCACCTCTTGAGTATTGTGTCCAGTTTCGGGCACCTCAATATAAGAGAAATGTGGAGGTGCTGGAGCAGATGCAGAGGAGGGCAGCATGTAATTCCTCTCTTCATCTCTTATCCAATGGCTTTGTTTCAAGTTACGGGGTTTTTTTGTGTGGGAAGACGGTGAGTTTCTACTTCAGAACAGGTTCTGCTGGAATCTAAATTTGACAGTTGAGCAGTGTATTAGTAGGACAATCTCTCCCTTAAAAGGAACAGCATTTATTGAAAAGGAACGAATTCTTAGAAAGATCTTGACTTGGCTGTATCATAGAGTTCGTTTAAGCAGGATCAGTGACAACTCTTGTGCCTCTATTGCTGCATATTTAGTTGAGTGATTGAGACTGCATCCATCAACTGTTACACTACAATTTTGGTATTGTACCTCAAGTTTGGATTTCTTGAAAATGACTGCTTATCTTTTTCTTCATGTAAAATTGATTGCTGGCATGGTGACTACTTAATTCTTTGTCCTTATTAGCATGGAAGATTGTGATCTTTCTGCTTTAAACAACAGTATGAATGTCAGTAATTTTCTTGAAAGAAAGGATATTCAGAATGACATGAGATCTTTCTCTGAAGTGATAGTGGCTCTCCCTACAGCTGTGTGGAAACAGTTTCTGGTTTTGATCCAGGCTAAATGCTACAGTTTACACAGAGGCAAAGCATCCCCCTTAAGTTGCTTGGAATCCGTCCTAGTATAAAAGTTTTGCTTAAAAAACAGAACTAAGTTGGTCTTCTTTGATTTAGCTTTGTCACTTAACATGAGAAAAGAAAATCATCTCTTTTTACGTGACAGGACAACCAAATCATATTAATAATTTTAATCCCATTTGCATAGTGTTAAGTTTCAGTTTAGGCATAATACGTTTTTAAAGTAGCTGTCCTGCCATTGCTGTGTAGGTTGTTGAACAGGTCTAAACCTCTAGCCTGAATCAGTTGATTGTGTTAGTGTTTTTTTAACGATGGCATGATTGAAAGCAGAGTCTGGCATGTTTAATGCATAGTGAGGTCAAATGAGAAGCTTACTTCAATGCCTTAGATTTCAACAAGAGAAACAGAAGACATGTTAAACTTGAGTTTAGATTTAGTTTAGATTAAATCTTTCCCTATATATTCAGGACTGGAATAATGAATGATTTTGGAAGATGATCACAACACTTGTTTTCACTTTGTGCTGCTACCCTCCACTTGTACCCTTCCGATATGGAACTTGTCAAAGTTTTACCGTGAAGTTCCCAAGCCACAGTGTGTCGAAGGACTGCCAGTGAAATTTGTGCATCCTTTGTGCCCCAGGTGCATAAGTGCTGAGCCTGTGTTCCTGTGAGCTAATTTGTACTAGTGTAAGTTCAGCCTTAATCACTTTCCCTCCTCTAGCATTAGTCTAGACTGACGAACAAAGGAACAGGCAATTTTAAAAAGCTTGAAACACATCTGCATTAACAAATCCTGCCTCAATTTTCAAAACTTACAGTTAACTTTGACCATCCAACTGTTGATCTAAGTGCTGTTCTTTGGCCTGAGTACCCTGATCTTAGAAGTGGACAACATTTTGCAGCTTTCCAGACTGTGGCTTTCTGAAAAATCAAATTATTGTTATCAGTAGGGAAAGGCTAGTATCACAGACAGTGCAGTCACCCTTGTTGGAATCCCTTGACATATATAATGGGTACAAATTTGTTGTGTATGTGCAAAGGAGCAGAAATTTATGACGATTATCTGTGGCAGAGGCCAGGCCACTTTGGCATAAAGCAGTCTCCTATCCTATATTCCTTGTTGCACTCTTTTATGCTTTTTGTCATACTTGTATTACCAGTTGGTACTTTTTGTGTTGTATGAAATGATACACATGAACGATAACATGAAAGTTAAGGTGTTAAGGTAGAATGCTGCACACTGGAGAATCTACCAACCTAAAAGTTATTAATGTGCTTGAAGAGAAGGTCAAGAGATGTTATAAATTGCAGTGATTTAGACACCTCCTGGACTTTCTTTGTGTTGAGATTAGTTTCTGAATTTCACTGTGCTGCCCATGGAAACAATTCTTCCTTAGTACTCAAGTTCATCAAGCAAAAGGAACTTTAATGATATCATAAGAGGAACCCATCCATAAGTTCTGTCAGCAGGTGTCTCCTAGACAACGTGGCACTGTGGTCAAAGCAGCCAAGACACTTCATTTCTGTTTAGGTCAGATGCAGAGTCATTTACTCGGGAGCTGAAAAGTTCAGGAGGAGAATGGAATAAGATTGTTTTCCATCTATACTTTACAAAAACCTACAAAGTAGGATAGACCTTTTTGCTCTTGCATCATTATGTACAGAGAAAGGTTAGGCTTTTGTTGCAGACTTGCTCAAGGCACATTATATGAACTCCAGAAAAATGTACGCTTGAAGTTTTCCAGTACAATTTTCAGGAGAGAACAGCAAAAGCAACCAGAGGATAATATAGAGTTGAGCAAATGCTGAAATAATGAGTGTCATTCTGTGTTTCAAAGCCCTGAAGCAGACTAAAGTTAGCAGTCTCTGCTTCACAGCCCTCTTCCATAGTGTCTCCTTGTTTTACCTCCATCTGCACAGTGATTGTGATACTCGAGGAAAGGACATTAGAAAAGAGAACTCTGACAAAATATGTGGTGTATGTTCTTGTGCTGATCCTTTTCAGGGCTACAGAACTGGGTCCAAGAAGGGAGGAAAGGGAGGTTTCAGTATGATCTCTGACCACACAAATTTGGAGATGCTACTGACATGAGCAGTGTGAAGACAAGCTGCGTCTCTTCAGAGAGCGGCTCTTCCTTCCAAGGGAATCCCTGTGCTTGCCTACAGCTGATATTGCTGATGGAGCCTCCCCTCTGCCTTCACATTTGACAGCAGATCCCTTCAGCCTTCCCTGCCTTCTTGTCACCTCAGCAACATCCAGGGATCATGTGGGCATTCAATTAGCTCAACATTTTAAAGGTTTGGAGTGCAGAAAATGTGCTTCTTATTTTTGCCTTTGAAAGGGCATTCCAGTTTTCCACCTTTCTCTCCTGACACTTTCTAAAGGGAGGGCCAGGCTTCTATTATTGAGGCAAGAACACAGCAAAATCAGATTTTTATTTGGAGGAACCTCTTTATCACAGTTACCACAGCTGCAGCTTCTTCAATCTTCAGACGAATGGCAAGAAAGCTTTTGTAAGGTGTTTTTTTCTTTTTCTGAGCCTTGTCTCTTAGGAGTTTAAAATAAGCTGATGTCTTCCTGACTTAGTGTTTCCTCAGAGCTGCTTGTACAGCAGGGATATTCCTCTTTGTGGAGTCATAACCTACCATCTGACAAGTCTTCCAGCATGTGGAAGGCCTGATCTTGTAATGAAAGAAAGGCATAAAAAAAAACCTGAAAGAAAAACCCTTAATAAAAGTTTCTCTGCTCCTTTTTAAGCAACTCAGTCAGCACCTTTGAGGCTCAATGTAGTTTCATGGAAGAGATTAATTGTGAACTACAAACTGGAGGAGCTTGATGTTTTGTGTGTTGAAAGGGACATGGACAAAGCAGTTTCCACCTTCACCTGCCTTAGGAAAAGCACTGATTCACATTCAAAGTAACTCACAACGCGGAGTGATGAACCAGAACTATTGTTAATTCTGCTTTTCTTCTTACTTCCTGTCTTCTCTAAGACTGAGCTATTAAATTCTGAAAATTCTGAAACAGTAAGTAGAAATTCATCTGGTAACATTAATCTAAGGATTTACTTTCTTCAATATATGCCATTTATTCTGTGGACAGAAAAGATGCGAAAATTTGGTGAAGTAATCAAAATGTGAAAGGAGCAGAGAAAGCCTGTCTGATCGATGGCTTTGAGAGTTCTGTTTACCAGCACATTCAGTCATTAACAGAGTTTGACACTGACAGCAGCAAATTTCTGTTCTTAGGACCCTGCCCTGAGGCTTTAAGCAAGACTGAAATGTTACAGAAATGCATTGAAAAGCAACAAAATTTGTTTTCATTATTTCAGATTACAGTACTGTGAGCACTGACTAACTGTTGTGGCACTTGTGTGGGTCAGCATGGATCAGAAACTGGGAATGTGCTTATGCCTGTGACTGAAACTTTGCGTGTCTCCTCCAGCTGTGTTTTGCAGCATGATATCAGTCACCAGAGACTGGTGATCAGTGCCAGTTAACCACAGAAGGCTTTTTGAACACAGAACTGTACAGAGGGAAACATGCCCAGCAGGTGCCTCTCTGGTATTTAATTACAAGAGAATCTGACAGAGAGGTGTTTATAGCACTGGCTCTGGATTGCCTGTGGAGTGCTTTCTCACAGAAAAAAATTGAAAGAAAGCACAGGCTAGTGTCAGACAAAGGTTAGGACAGTAGCTCATTTACTGCTAATTAGCAACCTGTGAGTACTTTGGTTTTTCAGCCGTACTGAATAGCATCACATGCTGTACTTCACTGCACAAGAATTTTTGCTGTGGGTTGTGAGAGTCTGATTCTTTAGTTCCTTAAACTGAAGAGCTCCAAGTCACTGCTACTGCAAGTCATAGTTTGCAAATGATATTTGAGGGATTTAGAAGGTGTCGAGGCTATGACTCCTGATGGTTTTTCTGGTGCTATATAGATGTATGAGGTACTGCTCTTAATGGATTGATTTGATTGATCATGGCTGTTCTGGAGAAGTCCAGGGCCCAGTGGTGTGCTGTTCCCTGATGAACTGGGTCAGACTAACTGTAAGTTAAATAGAAAATTGAAATGCTGTATTATTGATGTGAAAAAATGAAAAGGTTTTCAACACTTGATCATTTGTTGCACAGTCCAGAAATTCTTTTTGTCCGAAGGCTTTTTAGTTTGTCCTGAAATGAGACAAAACTCTTAATGAACCTGGGTGGGATTTTCAAAAGTATGAAAATTTGTCCAAGCCTTGTCCCAGTGAAGCAGATGTGTTCCTGGCTTAATCTAGGGTAATGTTCATCCACACCCCAGTGTCTGCTTTTGAGAAGCCTATGCTTAGTGCTGAGATCACAGCTTATGCCTGATATTATCTGGCAGTCTTTTTTGAGGTGTGACTGGGCAGGCCAAGGAGCAAAGATGTCATGATACCAACCTTGCTTTCTGCTTAATTAAAAAGCCGCTGTTAAGGTCATAGCCGAGTTAGGCTGGTGGGCAGCAAGCAAATACTTGAAGTTCTGCCTCCGGTCCATAATTTCTTTTAAGGTAAGAGCCAGGTTTCTCAGTCCAGTGACAGAGTCAGGCTGAGACTGTTGTACTAGAGTTTACACAGAAAGCCTTCTTGAAGTGAAACTTTCCAAATAATCTTCTACCTTCAAATAAAAACTGGGGAAATCAGAGCATCAGTTTCAGTAGATTTTCAAATTGAAACAGGGTAAGAGGTGAAAATGTGAGTAGTAGCAATGTCAACACACAGTTCCTGAAGGCACTGCAGCTTCTCTAAATAGTTCAAGTACTTTGGGACAGGTATATCCTCACAGTCTGTCAACCCTGTTTTTTGCGCAGAGGTGTCTCAATCTTGGTTACAGCGTCAAGGTATTACCATGCACTTCATGGAAATGATTCTCCCCACTCTCTTTTTTCTATATCCTTTTCTTGAAGATCATTTTAATGATCTTTTGGAGTAACTGTAAAATCAGTCTCTTTTGTTTGTTGCATGTATTTGACTAGAGGTAGACAATGCACTTTCTTCATCTTCTGAATGATACTAAATATGGTAAATAAATGTTTAGTATTCTTAATTACTTTTTTGCAAGCTTTAACAATCTAAATCTCATTGCTCGTATTCTCTGAGTTAGTAACCCAGAAGGACAAACAACAGACTGACATTACTGAAATTTTAATGTGTCTGTGCAGTGGTCTCAAGATCGCATGTTTTCATGCAAAGGCAAGAATTACAACAACTTAAAACAAGGTTTGAGTTATAAGCATTCAAGATTTTGGCCAAATAAATAATCACTTAAACATGTAATAAGTATTTAATTTTCCCTAGAGAAACGTAAGAGAGTTTCTGACCCAATGGTAATTGCTTTGAACTCAAATTGCAATTTCCAGTTTGTTTCACTTGTCACCAGATTTACTTGTAGTTTACTGGCTACCTTTAGTGAACCTTTTTTCTTAAAAGTAGAAGTTCATTTGTTTCGAGATAGATATAACTTGGATTTTTTATAATAGTCTTGTAAGAAACAGAATGACAGTTACCACTGAGAAATCTGAATAACGGTGGACAACTCTGAAGCATCTTGAGCAACAAGGGATGTGAGAGAAGTTATTGTGCATCTTATCCGACAATCTGGGGAGTGATGACTTTAGGAGCTGTTTGAGCAGCTTGTAGTGCAAACAAGCTAAAAACTCCTGCTAGTGCCCATGCCGAGTGCAAACACCTGCTCAGGTATGAAGTGCAACAGCCTGTTGTTTTGAGTGCTTGTGGCCAGTTATACGAAGGTCAGATATTGCCCATTGGAGAGCACGAAAAGTGTAACTTTTTCCCAACTCAGCAATAAACTTACATCCATTGCCTGTTTGGAATGAACCTTTGTAACTCTGGGTGAGTAGTACCAAGCACATGTCATAAACAAGGTGTCTTGGCAAGTTAGCAAATGATACTGAAGCTCTCCACATTAGTTTTTTGCTAAAGAAGTCAGTGATGTGAAGCTCAAATTTATGCTCAGGAAATTGCTTCTCATCCTACAGCACGGGTTCTTGAGCAGAGGTGGGCTCAAGCAATGTGTTGAAAATGATCTTTTCACAGCACTCTGATCAAAGCAAAAATGCCCTTGCCTCAGGAAGCATTTTGCTTTCCTCTTGAGAAGTGATGCTGGAAAAGTAAAAAAGAGCTGCTTGCTGGCCAAAATTCTCCGATGAACAAATTGTGTCACAAAAGTGCCAACAACATTTTCAGAGCCCGTAACATGCTGTTGCAGTAAGAAAGTGATCTGTAAAACTCAGAATTCTTGTTTGTAACACAGTACAGTATAGACATCTAACATTTCCTCTGATTTAGTCAAATCCAGACCTGAACCAAGTTTTGACAATTTCATATTTGCCTATTTTGGAAGTTTCATGTAATTTTTTTTCCATGGAATGTTGTTGAGGCATTTTGTAGCAGCTTTTCTTTAGTAACCTGTTGTTTAGAATAGCAAAACAAAATTGTGATTGCTAGTACATATCTGAATCCAGAAGGATTCAAAGGAACTCTGAAAATAATGCTGAGTACACATTAATGTATCCTTGATTTTGGTTTTACTTGTTTGTTACATAGCTGAGACTCAGGGCTTCGTTTTTGCTCTTTAATGCAAATTTTTGAAACCCAGGAATATTCATGTGTCAGGAGCCTCTGAGTAGATGTAACTAATTATTTATGACAAGTGATTTTTATTTTGTGTTAGAATTTCCCTTTTACTGAAGGTACTGCTGCTGGTTGTAGTGACACAGTTCTGAATGGAGAAGCTTTGGTGAAAAATTATTCTGACTGTCAACTCTTTTTTTTGCATCCCAGAATTATTTTTCTTGTCTTTTCACATACATTGGAAGCTGAGAATTCCTTCTTGCATCCACACTCTCTCTGTATCTGGACATCTGCACTGCCAGAATATTTTCAGATCAACTTTCCCTTGTCATCCTCTGGAAACAGTTGAAAGACCAGATTCTCTTGGCAGTGGTGACTTGATCTCTAGTTCCACACCATTCTGTAAGAATCACAGAACATTAAGGATGGGAAGGGACCTCGAAAGATCTAGTCCAATCCCCCTGCCACAGCAGGATCCCCTAGATCCAGTTGCACAGGAACATGTCCAGGCACATTTTAAACATCTCCAAAACCCCTGGGCAGCTCCTTCCAGTGCTCTGTCACCCTCACAAGAAAGTAATAAATTTGAAGAATCATAGGATGTGTTGGGCTGGAAGGGGCCTTTAAAGTTATCTAGTGCAAACCCCCTGCAAGAAGCAGGGACATCTTTAATTAGATCAGGTTGCTTAGAGCCCCATCAAGCCTGACCTTGAATGCATCCAGGGCTAGGGCTTCTGCCACCCCTCCGGGCAAGCTGTTCCAGTGTTTCAACACCCTCACTGTAAAGAACTTAGTTTCTAAGATCTCATCTAAATCTACCCTGCTTTATTTTTAAAACATTTTCCTAGGTCCTGTTGTTAACACTCCCTTGTAACACATCTCCTAAAGCTGAATAATACTGTTGAAGGCCTTTCCCCAGTAACTGGCCAGTGGAATCCCTGGTGGGTTACTGGTGAGCTTGTCAAAGGAAAACTTTTCAAATGTGTGTTGAGTTTTGCTGCTGGAAGTTTTTGCTCAGAGTTTCAAGTTGTCGTGTCTAGCCCAGGCCAGACGCAGCTGCTCTACACTGTCAGCTTGCACACACTTTTCTTATCAGGCTTAGCTGAAAGAACATTTCAAAGTGCTGTTCTGACCACCTGTTGCTTTCATACATTATGCCCATTCCATTCCCTCTGTGGAATATAAATGATTCAGCTTTAGTTCTACACCAGCAAAGAGACATAAAGAAAATAAGCATAAGAAAAACAACTTAGAAGAACACTCAGTTACAGCAGTTCAAAGTCCCTGTCAAAAAACTGGGTAAGAAGTAAGAAATAAATCGGAATCTGAACCTTTATAGGAACCTGTACAAGTACTTGCCATGCTGGTCATTACCCCACTTGTGATGGTTGGGGCAATGGAGCACAGCTAGTGGTAATCTTAGATCTGGCCAGTAGAAGAGTCATGCCCATTTTCATTACTCTTCAAACACAGCTCTAGGGACTGCAGACATTTAGTATGCTTCTGGCACTTTTTAGCTGTTCTTAATGCATTAAGTGGAACTAGCCATTCTGGAGACTGCTCTAACTATTCAGAGATGTCTTCCTGCAATGCCGGTATGTTTCAGCTATAAAGTCCAGGAATAATTTTTAGTGTCAGGAAAAGGATTTAGTCTTCACGAGCTGCACAGAGTCCCAGCATGATTTTCAAGAAAACCGCACCCTGAAATGGGGAACAAACAGCTAGGGTCAGAAGAAGAATCTTAATCTTTTCTACTTCATTAGACATCAAAGAAATATGAACACAGCATCTTTGTCGATTGTGATTAGGTCTCTGTGTGTAACTTGTCCCTATCTCTAGTTTTCTGTCTCTTTGTGCCTCACCTGACCTCCTTCGACTGCCACCTCAGCTACCCTGGCCCATACATACCTTTCTTCACTGCTGATGTGTAATCTGTATGTTGTTCTTACCTTTATTTCACAAGAAATTTTAAAATGTGGGATCATTGAATTCGTTATTTTTGTACTTCTTTTGCATAAAAATATCTTCGTGTTTATCTGATGTGTTTTCGTAGAATTTAAATATATGCCTGAAACCATAGTCCAACGCCCAAGTCCAGTTTGCCCTCATAGGGTGAAAACCTTGTACACCTGTAATCAGGAATGGGAATCTAGAGACTTGACAGTTAAAAAAAAAAAAGGACATAAAATAGGAGATGAGAAATGGGGAGAAAGGTTTGACCTCAATGAAGTCTTTGAATCTAAAAAGCTGTTAAAACCAAACAGCATTTGATGACCATCAGCTTTTGGCTGTGTTAAAATATACGACTTGAAGTAAGGAATGTAGGAGTGGGAACAATCGTTAGGACTGTAAGAGCTGGAGCATTAGTTTTTGCCTTTCTGGTCTCTTCACTGGAATGGAACTTTGTTTTCCTCTCTTCAGCTGAACTGAAGTTCACTAGTGTCAACCATTTCTACACAGACTGCTTATTTCAGGAGGCTATGTCCTGTGTTTAATCTTGCTGTCTTCACCTTGACAGCATCCTTTTTTAACTTTTCCCTTCTCGTGGGTCTCCATCCACTCACCAATTTCCCAGAAAATGCTACTGTAGAAACTCACTATTAAAACCCCTTTTGGTATAGCGGTTTGTTTTCCTGAGGCATTTTTAGATAGGATTTCTGATTCACATCTTCAAGTTTCAGTTATATGATCTTTCTGATAGTAACGTATTTACGTGAAGATTGTAAGTACAGGATTATTCATCAAGATTATCTCAGGAGAAGAACAACAACTGAGGTCTTCTCTGGACTGTAATTTGTGCAGTTTGGTTTTCCACCCTATTTTTTTTCGGTGTTTTTCCTCCTGAAAAGCTTTATAGGTTGTTGGGTGCCCTTTAGGTAATGTTAAGTAGTGCACAGAGTGTTTCTTAGCTCTTGAGTCATGCCTGTAGCCTGACAGCCCAAGGCCTGAGGGAAAGGGAAAGCAATACGAGGTGGAGGCAGAAGTTTTTATGAGGAAGTGTCATCTGTGCTGGCCTGCAAGTATTTAAATACTTTCTTTATTTTTGGTATCTTGTGCTAGCGCCTGCTTTCATCCTGAGGTGTTCAAAGAGCGCCTGTTTTCCACCTTGTGTGAACCACAAACTACAGGCACTGTGAGAATGTGGGCAAAGTCTTAGCTGCCCTTGGGACATCATGCTTGAAGCAGCTTGTCTGTTCTGCCTGATTCATTGGTTGCCAGTGCTATGTGTCTCTTCAGCTCCTTCTCTGCCTTCCCTGGCTCCTCTCCTTTGACTCCTTTGTCAACAGAGGAACTTTCTGGCCTGGCTGTGGTCTGCCCTGTTTACATGGACATGTATGCACTGTAGGGTTTTGAACGTTGCCCTTTGCTAAGAAATAGTAACAAGAACAAATAACCTTTTCTCTTCCTTCCCTCTCTGTTTGTACAGAGTAGTGACCTGAAAAGCAAAGAACAAGGTAAACTAAGCACAGAACAGAATGTCCGAGGGAGGCTGAAGAGTTTCTGTCCAGGGGAGCAGCTGTTTGAGACTTACTAACTTCTGCACATTTAACAGGAAAATGGTTCTGTCACTCAAATTCATTTCAGAGAGGGACAAGATTTGAAATACTTGACAGATGCTTCATTAATGACTCCTGATGCTCTTCTAGTTCTCTGCATTTTCAAGGTCTGCATCAACAGGATCAAAGCTCAGATTGCCTCAGCAGCCTGATAAGAACACAAAGCTTTATTTAGTGGTGTGTTGAGGACTTTGGGAGTGCCTTTTCCTGGCACCTTGTGTTCAATCTCGGAGGATTACGTTACACTATAGTGTTCTATTAAAACACTGACAAGTCTCATTCCAGAAGTAATCACGTTATGCTGGTGTATCAGTGTGGTCAGAGGAATAAAGCTGACTTTTGGTTTAGTCAGAGTTCAGTAGAATTTAATTTGTTTCTTTTTGTTCACTTGATTGTGTGTGGCTGAATGGAAATTCCCTCAAGGGAACCAATTTATTTATTGCATAATTGTTACTATCTGAGAACTTTGATGTCTGAATAACAAAAGCTAGAAGGCAAGTTCTTAAGTTTACATGATTTCCATTAGCAGGTGTGAAATGTAATACACAGATTCACTGTTTTTCTTGTTGCAATGGAATGATGGTTTACATGGGACATTACCTGCTTGGAAAGAAGTTTTTTTGCACTAAGCACTTCAGGATAAAAGGAGGAGAGGAGACCGTGTGTAAATCCTTTCTTCTGGAAGTAGAAACTGCAAAACACATAAATGGCAGGATGGGAATGCTGGAGTTGTGTTCACTTGGCACACTCTGAAAGGGGGTTGTTCGCATTTGCAAAGCAAAAACAAAAATCTGGAAGGCTGAAACAGAAAATGACCAACTGCAACCAAAGCATTTGCTGCCCGTTTGCTCTGAATGTGCAATTGGCCTTGGTCTTTTAATTATAATCCGTAGAGATGGCTCTGTTCCCTAGCCACCCTGGGGCTTCCAGGAGCACTGAGTGCTTAGGGCTTGGGCTGCTAATGCTATAATTGAAACAGCTGCTATGCTCTGTAAGTACTTTATTCATTCAGCTTCAAAAATGTTGATGGATCTGTGGTGTGTTCTGGGCCTTTTCTCTAGATGTGAGTCTCTAACACAGCCGCTTGCTAGACAGCACTAATGAAGGGAATTTGCCTCAGCTTTTACTGTGTTGTCTTGGTTTTCAAAAGCAGAAGAAAAAGGAACAGGACGAGGGGAATTCCATAGTGCTCTTCGGACTAATTTCGCTTTGCCAACAGGACCAGACAGTCTTATTCTCTATGACTTCAACTAAAAGTGAATCTAAAACATTACTAGGCCAAGAGGCCATTATTTTTACATTCTGCACTGGTTTTACATTAGCACATACAGAGAAGAGCCCCTTGGAATTGTGATGTAAATGAGCTGAAACATTCAGGCAGTTAACAGAAGCTCAAGTATGCCCATACCTTCCTTTATTAATTTTTTTCCACATCCTTATGTTCAGGCCATTCCTGAATTACTGTCCAGAAAAGTCATCATGTCAAATGGATGCAATTAATCAGTGGAAAGTCATCCCAGTGTGGGCTAAGGACAAAGCTGGGATGAAACTGGCAGCCCCTAACATGGATCTGTTTGGTAGGACTGTGGCAGACATAGAGTTACTGAGTAAAACACAATAACTTGACTGCTCTGATAGAGTTTTAGTTAGCATGAAGGCATCTTCCTTCCGGCCCATTGCTCTGCTCAGTATATCCTACAGATTCAGGCAGCTTTAGCCTCCTTGTGACTAAAGCTCAGTATATCCTGAGGCAATTTACCCATGTGAAAAGGGCTGTGCAGGAGCATCTGAACTCTTAATTACACACGAACAAGCTGAAACTGCATAAAACCTTTGAGCTAGACAGAGGCAAGAGCCACTGTGGTCCATAGGCTGGTTTTTATTCAACAATATTGATTGTTCTTGGCAGATATGGAGCTTGAGAGCTTTGTGGCTATGTTTGTTAAGGAAAATTAGAGGTCATTGTGAGACTGTGAGACTTTGAGAGTCGATAAATCTAAATTCTGATGAAAAAGGCAAAATCCTGCTCTGAAGCAACTAGGCAGGCAGCCCATGTGGGAAAGCCATGAGGGAGAAAAGAAAGGACTAGAAATTGTACTGTCTTTCCCATCAGCCTGCAGCATGTGGATTATGGTTGTATTCTGTTCAGAAGAGCCAGAAAAGTGAGGAAATGTTAATAGAAAGTAGTACACTGGAATGAATGTCGTCTTTGCGTGGCATTAAACAGATGATTAATATTAGGAAATGAAGTCTTAGTGTTACTACCCAGTTTGTGTTACCTGCAGGTGAGCTGATAGTACATATCCCTGCAAAAGTACTTGGCAGATCTGCAGCCCTTACTGTCTGAAATGCTCCAGTTTGTTGCTTGTTGATGTGGCAAAACTCATCCTTGCTGTGAATTTGATTTATATATTCAAAATAGGATTTAATTCAGCCCTTGGTAAAAGTGCCTGGGCTAATTTGCCTTTATCACTGAGCTGGGTAGTTTTCAGAGTTTTCCAGGATGCAGCAGTGAGTGGTCTCCTCCCCAGAATGGTGTCCAAAGACATGAGCTATCTCAGCAAATGTTATTGCATGGCAATTACTGATGTCATTTAAAAGGGGGGAAAAAAAAACCCTCCCTGAATTTGAAAACCAAATGAATTTGATGTGATATTGGAAGGGCTGCAGTGTTTGGGAGTCCATGTAAAGGCCTAGGTATTTTCTTTATCAGTAAAGAAAGTCATCTTGATTTTTGCCTCCTGCTTTAAAGTTACTGTTCAAATCAATTATTTCATTAGCAATACCAACCCAAGAAAATGAGCTTCTTGGTTTAGATGGCTTTTTGACTGTGAGGAGACAGTAAATTATACTAGGTCATAGGTTGGGCTTGATGATCTTAGAGGTGTTTTTCAGCCTCAGAAATTCTATGATTCTGTGATTCTGCCTCGTGCAATTTGTTTTCTTTGTGTGTTACCTGTCAAGTGCTCTCTTATTTATGCTCATTGGAAGTGTACAGACTGAGTGTTGCAGTCAAATGTACGCTGACCTAAATAAAACATTGCTGTGCTCCAAGTTCTAGCGAACTGAGATCGCAAAGAGTGGCTGAAGCTTGTATTTCCAGGCAGTGGGAGACATTATCAGCTACTTTTGGCTTCCTTTCTGGATGTTCAGCATGGCTTACTATGATTCTGTTCCAGAGTTACCAGAGTTTTAAATGAGGGAGATTAGATCAGCAAGACAGAAACAGGCTCAAGACGTGTGACCAGAGTTAGACTCAACTGTGGGCAGCTTTTTTCTGTTAGTACCTACACAGCAGATGATACTCTCATATAAATTCCAAATGTGGTAAGACAGCAAAGACATTGTTATCAGCTACGATAGCATTGCTGTGACTGCTGATACATTGAAAGCTGTGCAAACCTCACTTTCCTGGTACTTCTGACTAAAGTTGACATTTCATTGTCAAGTGGTATGGTCTGCCTGACTTCTGATGCGCCATTTGCTCTGATGAGTAGATGCTGGCCTCTCAAGTACCATTTCTTTGAACATGCTGCCCAGGTGATTGTTTTGGTCGCTCTATTTTGTTTTTTTTAACGTGTTTCTCCATTCAGAATTGAGTCATACAATTCAAAGGACCCTTTTCCCAGCAGGGTAACTTTTATTATACCTGCTTACTGAAGGAATAATGTACACAACCTTTCTGCATCCCAAACCTTCTCTTTCCCCCTTCAGATCCTTCCTAATGTCCAAAGGTCTGTTTGCAAGAAGAAAATTAAATTGGAAGAGGAAGTTGTTCATCAGGAAATACATCTATTGTTTTCACCTTGCAATTTCCTTTGATGCTACACCTCACATTACTTGTGTTCAGACACTTTCTGTATCATACAGCTTTATGGCAGACATTGCACTTCTATTTATTTTGCGCTGCATGTAGCACACCCTACACTATCATACACCTACCTCTGTAGTGATATGATCTGACAACCTTTTTGCTTTCTGGGAACCTCTGAAATGCAGTCAGGCAGGTTTTTTTTTAACCAGCCATATTCTTACTGGGTTTTAGGAGCCCCTTTAGAGGTTAGGGACTGTCTTGTGCGGGTGGAATTGCCTGGAGTATATGTTCTGTAAAAGCTTCTGAACCTTATGATCCAAACAGTTCTTCATCTCGTCCTTAATCTTTCTTTGGATATATTGATAACTTATTTTGAAATCTAGGTTATTAAAGGTGACAGATAATTGCAACATTATCTCTAAAGGACACAGAGTTAAGCACAGCTGTTCTCTTAAGTAAAACCTTCGCTCTCATTCAATCTTTCAGTCTTTGAACCTAAAATCTTTTATGTCTTTTATTCCACCATACAGATGGTGAGCAGGTGCAATATTCAGACTTCCCTATAGCTGTGTCATGAAAAGCCACTGCTGAGTGTTTCTGTAAAAATCCCCATTTAATTGGTCTCCCAGATGTGGCTGTTGAGAACTATTATTTTGGGTTTCGTGGCCACTATTCTTCTCTTTGGAAAGACATTCTATCTTTCTGCAGCCTTGGTTGTACTTAACTGTAATTAAAGTTAGATTATATTTTACTTCTAATACTTAAATAAAATAAACACCCTATTATTTGGGACACCTAAGCAGGTGCTGTACATTGGGTGGAAAGGGTGACATTTTCTTCTGATCCTGAAAGACAATTAAGTTACTCCCTGAAGCATGAAATTTAATTACCCTCATTCAAAACAGCATGTTGCAGTGGGTTAGGACATAGAGATAAGGATCAGAATTTTTTATCTCTAATCCTAGTTCTACTATCTAGTTGTTGACTAAAGAAGTCACATAAACGTCCTTTACCTCCTTGTCACCCACCTGAAAAATGATGTGTTTGATTTCTTTGCTAAAGTGCTGTGAGGTCTGCATAAGCATCTAACTATGTAATGGTTTGAATGCTAATTGTTCCTGGGATTGCCTCAGCTAACATGAAGCCAGTAGTTACTCCAATTTGGTTTCATACAGTGAAATCTCATTTTTTAGCAGTGTTCATAGGATCATAGGATGTTAGGGGTTGGAAGGGACCCAAGAGATCATCGAGTCCAACCCCCCTGCCGGAGCAGGACAAAACTATCTAACACAGATCACAGAGGAACGCATCCAGGCGGGCCTTGAAAGTCCCCAGAGAAGGAGACTCCACGACCTCCCTGGGGAGTCTGTTCCAGTGCTCTGTGACCCTCACAGTAAAGAAGTTCCCCCTTGTGTTGAGGCGGAACCTCCTCTGCTGCAACTTACACCCATTGCTCCTTGTCCTATCACAGGGAGCAAGTGAAAAGAGCCTGTCCCCCCCCTCCTGGCCAGCCTTCAGGTACTTATAAACATTGATCAAATCTCCCCTAAGTCTTCTCTTCTCCAGACTAAAAAGCCCCAAGTCCCTCAGCCTCTCCTCATAAGCCATGCCCTCCTGTCCCCTAATCATCCTCGTAGCCCTCCGCTGGACCCTCTCCAGTAGATCCTTGTCCCTCTTAAACTGGGGGGCCCAAAACTGAACACAGTACTCAAGATGAGGCCTCACCAGGGCAGAGTAGAGGGGGAGAAGAACTTCCCTCGATCTGCTGGACACACTCCTCCTAATACACCCCAGGATCCCGTTGGCCTTCTTGGCCACCAGGGCACATTGCTGTGCCATGGTTAACCTGTTGTCCACCAGGACCCCCAGGTCCCTCTCCACAGGACTGCTTTCCAGTAGATCACCTCCCAGCCTGTACTGGTGGAGTTTGTTATTCCTCCCCAGATGCAGGACTCTGCACTCAAATTCACGTGTACACAGGGAAAGGACTACAAGAGGAGGTGACATGGAAGGGCCACCTTGTGTCATAAAAGTATGCTGAGCTGTTCTTTTCACATCAGTGTTGATGCTACACCTTGAATAAGATTACTAACTGTAGCAGCCCAGCAGTGCTTCTCAAGAGGTGGAAGAATGATTTAACTGGAGGGAAAAAAAGGCAACTTCTGTGCCAGATGAACATGTTTGTCCGGGCGAGTTGTTTAGCTCTATTGTATTTGCAATTGTAGTAGTCTCTTACTGGAGTGACAAGTTATGTCAGTGGGGAGCTCCGACAAAATAGCCAAAACTGTTGATTGGATGTGATGAAGTTCAATTAAAGTAGTTGTTCCGTCATTCAGAAAACCCACAGTGCTTTCTCATGTCTCAGCCCCACTTGGCCAAGGGAGCTCTTGAGTAGATGTGTTTGTTAGCTGCCTGTAACATTTAGGAATTTCGGAAAGGTGATTAACAAAATCATTTCTAGAAGGATCTGGGTTACTCTTTCCACAGACGTTTTAAAAAGGAAAACTGAACCCTGCCATTTAGTGGGTTACATTCCAGTGCAAAGGTACCAGATCACCCTTATTGGAAAGACAGTTGCCCTGCCCCATATAGCACAATTTCATTGTGTGTCTTTGAAACCCTCTGCAGCTCTTGTGTTGTTTCTTCCAGGACCTCTCTGTTATATTCCAATAAGAGACTCTCATTTGTAATCATAAGAATTAGATTTAATTGTGAGGCTGCAGCTCTTCAGTTACTTACCTGATTCAATTCTTCACAGCATTCAGATGCGAGTCTTCAAATTTTCAGAGCAGGGAATTTACTTTAACCAGGTTAGTAAAGCAAAATCTTTATAACAGTGATATTTTCTGTGACATGAAATAGATTTTAAAACCTTCACATTTTTAACTGTGTGGAGATTGACAGGAAGATGTATCTTTGTAGGTTTTATCTTCAGTCCTTTTAATAAATTTTGTCATGTTGCAGTGGTGTTGTAACATGTCCCGTTACCAGTAGAACTCTAGTGGCTTAATTGCAACCTTTTATTGAAACTGAAGCGTATGTATAACATGGAAATACCTTTTATTGTCTACTTGCCACTCACTGGAACCTAAAGAAATTTCTGCTGTATTGCAGTATCTGGGTACCCTACCTGTACAATTCTTAGTAAAGCAGCTGTACAAAAGAGCCAGCACTGCGGTCCTGGAAGACAGCAGAGTTAGCTTCTTTCTCAGCACGCATGATGTGAAATCATGGCAGTCCGCAGCCACAACCCTTTTGGTCTCCTGTTCTAGGCAAGGTAATTACACAGTGAGTCTGACTCATTGGTCAAATCTAGAATTCAAGAACATTCTCTCAGGTGTGATAGTCTTATTAGTTTTGTCTTAAAAGCATTAAAAGAGTAAAAGGAAAGAAAATCATTACAATTAGTTTATCTCTTTTATAGCAAAACTTTGATGAAGTGGTCTTCTAAAGGCATTTTGAGGGAAGGACAGGGAAGACATTAAAGGTCTGATCCTATAACACTAATAAAGGTCTTAATTGTACTTAACCTATAGCTAATGGTTACATCTTGCTTACGTGGAAGGCCATAGAAAAGGCCGGAAAGACAACTGGCATTAAGCCAATGGAGGAAAAATGTTTGCTATTTTTCTTTCTCTTGTGGAGTAGAAGGGTCTGTGAGCAGAAGAGTTTGCACTGCAGACTTTCTGCATTGCTCATCAAGAGTGATCTCTTCTAATGCTAAATAATCTCTTGCATTAATAGACACTTTTCTAGAAACTAGATCCTTTTCAAGACATTATGCATCATATTCATACCCTGATGTTTTGTAAGCAATTTTAAGATCAGTAAATGGAAATTAATTTCAAGTTGCTAATTAAAACTAATGGCAAGATCGTGTATTTGATCTGTTTGATCTAATGAGAAACGAGCTCGCACAGCCTCCAATGGGACATTTTGTCTTCGTCTCCTTGTGTCTCTTTGAATTGCATTGCATTTTCTTTTAAACCTTTTGTAATTCTGTGTTTGTTGCAGCCTGAAAAGGTCTAATCTGGTTCTTGCAGTGCCCGTTAATTGCTGGAGCAAGTCTGGAGCAGCATGGCAGCAAGATTAAAACTTGTTATAAACTTCTATATAATTATGCAATGACACACAGGATAGCGAAAGTTATGTTCTTTTACCAAGTCACCTAATAAAGGGGAAAATTCTCTTTTGGACTCCTACTGATAGTTTTTAATTCTGCCCTTAACAAGATTTCAGTCTCAAAAATTAGCTTCTAATTTTTTCATTACCTTTATCATGCCACAGGTGGATTTTGATGTGAAATACTCTGATGCGGCTGCTATTATTGCTATTTAATTTTGTAATTCCCAAAAGTTTGCTGAACCTTTTACCAAAGAGATAAAACTTGCCGAGATACATTGCATTTTTCTTCCGGGCATAAGTGTTGGTAACAATAGGAGTATTTTAGATGAGACAGTCTGGTCCTGGAGAAATAAAATCACCCTGTAACTCAATTTAGTTATGAGAAGTCTGTTAAATTCCACTATTTTTTTTCTGTGGCAAGTGGAGATGAAAAAGCAAAACACAATTGTCTTCAGACAGCTCAAACTCAGCCAGGACAAGAGTTCTTGTATTCCCTCAGCCACCTGTTAATAGCTACTGGGAGCACACAGGCTGAATCATGACCCAGGAGCAGTGATGCAGCTCATAATTTCCCACACCACAGTTCAAGTGTGTTTAGCCTTCATTTACTCTATATAAGGCAATAGATTTAAGGGTTGACTCTTTGGCTTCTGCTAGTTCTTTCCACAGTCTTCTCATACATTGAAGACTTTTGCTTTCAAATTGTCCTCTAAATGTGAGAAAGTAGAGGCTCTTTCAGCCCTGTGCTGGGATAGTATTTTGGCTGAAATTTCACTTTTGCCTGGAGACCTGTGCAAACTGACAGTGTGCTCTACTGACGACTTGGGTGTTAGGGTGACTGACAGCACGGAGACTGATTCTACCTTCCAGATGTAGGTGGATATCTAGGGAATGGTCACAAAGTTGGTTGCTGTACATGGGATGTCGAGACTAAATGCCTAAAGCTTGCTGAAATAAAGTCTTTTGAAAACTCTCTTTAGCAGGATGTGTTTGTGTTAATTCTGTTCAAAATAATTTATCCATGAAGACAGACAAATGCAAGATGCAAGGGTTCCAGCTTGAGATTTAGCTTGATAGTTCTAGCACTTTTTTTTTTTTTAATTTACTGCCCCTAACAGAGTGTCCTGACTTGTACTTGCAATTGATCAATGCTGGCATTGCCCAGAGAGGCATGCAAACTGGAACCTAGAGCATTAGGGTATTGATTAGAATTAATCAGGAATCTGTTCCTTCTGAAGCTACACACTGCTTGAACAACTATAAATATCTCTTAGAAAATAAGTCTCTGTGAAAAGTGGATTATGAGCTTGTCTAAAGTCTGAAAATATTTGGATGTAAGTTTTTTAGTTACTCTGTCACTGAAGATCACAGTGGTATTGCTTTTTGTCTAAATCAATTTATATTGCAGATTCTAGATATTGGAGCCAACTTCTCTCCTACAGTGAAGATCCTTATTGGGTGGATATGGTCTGCTGTATCAAGACACTGGGCAGTGTCTAACCAATATACTAGAATGTGTTGCTTTACAGCATGAGGGACTAAATGAAAATGTTAAATTGTGGTTTTTAATATTGCTTGAGACACTCTCATGATGGTTGTTATGGCCAGTGTCAAGGCAGAAACAGGTTGTGTGAAGAGGATAGCTCTGTGCGCACCTATGCCTTTGTGCTGGCCAGTGTCAGCTTACCAGTCTGATTCATTGCACTACAGAGAGCTTGGAGGTTGTGCAGAGGATAACAGGAGCATTTTATTATCTACTATAATCTCCTTTTGGGACTGAAGATTCACAAAACTACAGAATGGTTGAGGCTAGAAGAAACCTCTGAGATTGACTAGTCCAACTTCCTACTTCAGGTTACCCAGTGTTGTTCAGCATTGGTGGGGCCACATCTTGAGTACTGTGTTCAGTTTTGGACCCCTCACTAGACAAGAAACCAACACACTAGTCAAGAAGGACATTAAGATGTTGAAGCATGTCCAAAGAAAGGCAGTGAAGCTGTTGAAGGGTTTGGAGAAAAATTTTTATGAGGGGCTGCTAAGGAAACTAGAGTTGTTTAGCCTGGAAAAAAGAAGGCTCAGGTGAGACACTACTGCTCTCTGCAAGCTGTAGAGAGGTTGTAGTGAAGTGGAGGTTGGTCTCTTCTCTCAGATAACAAGAGATAGCATAAGTGGAAACTTCCTCAAGTTGAACCATGGGAGATCAAAATTTGATGTTAGGACAAATTTCTTTATATATAAATCAGTGGAACAGGTGCTTTATACCACCACAGGAAATGGTGGACACGAATTGTTTTTTGTCAGTGCTGGCATAATGGTTGGACTTGGTGATCTTAAAGGTCTCTTCCAACCAAAATTCTATGATTCTGATTCTATGTTTTAGTCCCATTAATCACTTCTGTTACTGTTTGCTGGACTCATTTTAGTAAGTCCAGTCTTGCTTTGGGAAAGTCCAGCACTGGACCCAGTGCTCCAGATGTTTCTTCCCATCATTGAATAGAGGGGAAGTACCACTCTTAATCTGCTATTTCCAGCTTTGCTGGTGCATGGAATTATTCCTCCCCAGAGATGGTACTATACATTTTCCTTTGGGGACCTGATACAGAGTGGTGTAGGAGAAAGGGACCCAGGGGTCCTAGTGGAGAACAGTATGACCATGAGACAGCAATGTGCCTTTGTGGCCAAGAAGGCCAACAGCATCCCGGGGTGGATCAGAAAGGGGATGGTTAATAGATTGAGACAGTTTCTCCTCCTGCTCTTCTCTGCCCTGGTGAGACCTCATCTGGAGTATTGTGTCTGGTTCTGGGCCTCTCAGTTCAAGAAGGACACAGAACTGCTGGAGAGAGTCCAGCACAGAGCCACAAAGATCATGAAGGGAGTGGAACATCTCCCTCATGAGGAGAGGCTGAGGGATCTGCATCTCTTTAGCTTGGAGAAGAGGAGACTGAGGGGTGTCTACAAATATGTGAAGGATGGGTGTCAGGAGGATGCAGCCAGGCTCTGCTCAGTCTAGTCTGTCATCTAGTGGTAGAATGAGGGGCAATGGATGTAGGCTGGAACATAGGAGGTTCCACATAAATATGAGAAGAAACTTCTTCCCAGTGAGGGTGGAAGGAGCTGCCCAGAGGTTTGTGGAGTCTCCTTCTCCGGAGCCTTCTCCGTGCAACTTGATGTAAGTGACCCTGCTGTGTCAGGGGGATTGGACTGGATGATCTTTTGAGGTCCCTTCCAATCCCTAAATTTCTGTGATTCTGTGATTCCCTTTGATGAATGAGATTCTCATTGCTCCAAATTTCCAGCCTGTTGACGTCCCTCTCCCTGACAGCCCAACCAACCTTTGTATGAAACATTTCTACTTTGACTGGAAACTTCCAGATGATTCATCCTGTCCCATTATCCAGGTCGTTAATGAAGATATAAAACATTATTGGCGCCACTGTTGGCCTATGGGTTCACCAGTAGTAGCTGACCTCCAGCTGGACTTTGCAGCACTGATGATAAACCTGAAAGCCCAGCACTTCTTTCAGTCCGCCTCAGTGTCCGCTTTCAAAGTCTGTATTTCCATTGATTTGTCAGTGAGGATGAGATGGGAAATAGCATTGAAACCTTATTACTGCAGCCTGTAGAATAGGAACTGCACAGCAACATGGTTCTATTGGATGCAGGGTATTGTATAAAAAAGTCTGGAGATCAGAGTCCTTATTCTGCCACAAAAAGTGACAGCAGAATTGACTCCTGTATGAATTGCCCTCAGGTCTCTCTACTGACCCAGTGGCTATTTTAAGCATCTCTGGTAAATCCAGCAGTTAGTGTCATCTTTAGCTCATCTGTTTTCATGCCTCTGAAGAAAGAGGCTGACACTTGGGATTTCTTTTCACATGAATCTTTGAATCTCAGACAACCTATTGTAGGAATTTGTACCACAAGCTATGAATATATTTTGTAATGAATCTGGACTTGAGTGAGTCTGCCTTTTCCAGTCTTGCATTGCAGTGATATAAAATACCTGTTTGGCAACAGCTCTGGGAGTTAATAAAGTTTCTGTGGTAAACTATGAGAGGCCTGAGAATTTCAAACTAAAGTTATTGCACCAGTAACTCAGAAAAGCAATTCCTAAAACTCCTAGCACATTTATCCAGAGAGTTAGCAGCAGCACAGAAATGGAAATCATTGTTGAGATCCACTGCCTTCTTGGAATTAAATTCAGTCAGTCTTCTGCAGCTGAGGAGAACAATTTTTATGGAATACAGATGCTTCCATGTTTTGTAACCAAAGTTAGACATAAGGTGGATTTTTACTCTTATTGTAGGGAATTTCATATCCTCTAATCCCTATAGTATGCCTACCTTGAAATGGCATCAAAAGAAGTGGCACAAGCAGCAGCTAGGTATTTAAAACATTCTCAGTGCTCTATTTCATTCAAATCCAGTAAAAGCAGATATACTGTCTGGGGAGCTGGACAGAAAAGGAGCAAAGATGCCGACATCACCTTTTCAAGCAGGAACCTCAAGCACAGAAGTTGGGAGACGAGATGTGGAAATGACAATAACTGTAAAAAAACATGAATCTTAGCAGTATAGTTTCAATCCTCGTGCTGGAAAAAGAGGGAGGAAGAAACCTAGTAAATCAATAAGAATAATTTACTTTCCTAAGTTGCAAGCTGAACTGCTTTAGCTGTTGGCAGGGTCTTTATACAGCACTTNAGTCCAGCACAGAGCCACAAAGATCATGAAGGGAGTGGAACATCTCCCTCATGAGGAGAGGCTGAGGGATCTGCATCTCTTTAGCTTGGAGAAGAGGAGACTGAGGGGTGTCTACAAATATGTGAAGGATGGGTGTCAGGAGGATGCAGCCAGGCTCTGCTCAGTCTAGTCTGTCATCTAGTGGTAGAATGAGGGGCAATGGATGTAGGCTGGAACATAGGAGGTTCCACATAAATATGAGAAGAAACTTCTTCCCAGTGAGGGTGGAAGGAGCTGCCCAGAGGTTTGTGGAGTCTCCTTCTCCGGAGCCTTCTCCGTGCAACTTGATGTAAGTGACCCTGCTGTGTCAGGGGGATTGGACTGGATGATCTTTTGAGGTCCCTTCCAATCCCTAAATTTCTGTGATTCTGTGATTCCCTTTGATGAATGAGATTCTCATTGCTCCAAATTTCCAGCCTGTTGACGTCCCTCTCCCTGACAGCCCAACCAACCTTTGTATGAAACATTTCTACTTTGACTGGAAACTTCCAGATGATTCATCCTGTCCCATTATCCAGGTCGTTAATGAAGATATAAAACATTATTGGCGCCACTGTTGGCCTATGGGTTCACCAGTAGTAGCTGACCTCCAGCTGGACTTTACAGCACTGATGATAAACCTGAAAGCCCAGCACTTCTTTCAGTCCGCCTCAGTGTCCGCTTTCAAAGTCTGTATTTCCATTGATTTGTCAGTGAGGATGAGATGGGAAATAGCATTGAAACCTTATTACTGCAGCCTGTAGAATAGGAACTGCACAGCAACATGGTTCTATTGGATGCAGGGTATTGTATAAAAAAGTCTGGAGATCAGAGTCCTTATTCTGCCACAAAAAGTGACAGCAGAATTGACTCCTGTATGAATTGCCCTCAGGTCTCTCTACTGACCCAGTGGCTATTTTAAGCATCTCTGGTAAATCCAGCAGTTAGTGTCATCTTTAGCTCATCTGTTTTCATGCCTCTGAAGAAAGAGGCTGACACTTGGGATTTCTTTTCACATGAATCTTTGAATCTCAGACAACCTATTGTAGGAATTTGTACCACAAGCTATGAATATATTTTGTAATGAATCTGGACTTGAGTGAGTCTGCCTTTTCCAGTCTTGCATTGCAGTGATATAAAATACCTGTTTGGCAACAGCTCTGGGAGTTAATAAAGTTTCTGTGGTAAACTATGAGAGGCCTGAGAATTTCAAACTAAAGTTATTGCACCAGTAACTCAGAAAAGCAATTCCTAAAACTCCTAGCACATTTATCCAGAGAGTTAGCAGCAGCACAGAAATGGAAATCATTGTTGAGATCCACTGCCTTCTTGGAATTAAATTCAGTCAGTCTTCTGCAGCTGAGGAGAACAATTTTTATGGAATACAGATGCTTCCATGTTTTGTAACCAAAGTTAGACATAAGGTGGATTTTTACTCTTATTGTAGGGAATTTCATATCCTCTAATCCCTATAGTATGCCTACCTTGAAATGGCATCAAAAGAAGTGGCACAAGCAGCAGCTAGGTATTTAAAACATTCTCAGTGCTCTATTTCATTCAAATCCAGTAAAAGCAGATATACTGTCTGGGGAGCTGGACAGAAAAGGAGCAAAGATGCCGACATCACCTTTTCAAGCAGGAACCTCAAGCACAGAAGTTGGGAGACGAGATGTGGAAATGACAATAACTGTAAAAAAACATGAATCTTAGCAGTATAGTTTCAATCCTCGTGCTGGAAAAAGAGGGAGGAAGAAACCTAGTAAATCAATAAGAATAATTTACTTTCCTAAGTTGCAAGCTGAACTGCTTTAGCTGTTGGCAGGGTCTTTATACAGCACTTGCTTAGGACTGGACTTTAGGTTCTTAACACATCTGTTGGCAGCTTCCTTGCCTCATGGGAATTTTGTCTGGTTCAGCAGACTGCAATGACATGGTTGTGTCCCTGGCAAGGTAAAACTGTGTGTCTGCCTCTGAGGCAGTGTCTCCTAGCTGGTAGCAGTATAGGGTCTGTGGTTTGGGATTTTAGCAGGCACAAGCGATGGTTGATTGATGTAAATGTCATACTTGTGTTCTGTTTCCTTTCAGAACAGTAACTTGTGAACATATACCATCCAGGTTTTGGCGTACCTCTGGGTAGAGACTCTTGTTATGGGTGTCTGATAAACTGTGCAGTATCTTTGCTCATAACATCTGTCCTAGTAGTTCCCTTCCTCAAGAAAACTCATGCACAGCATGAGCACCAACACATGCACAGGAGGGATGTGGGGGTACCTGATGAGGAAACATTTTTTGGAAGAGCATTGAAACTGTCTTTCCCTGACCCATTCAGTCAACTAGAAATAGTTAGAGTCCTCTTCAGGATGGCTTAATATTGGTGTTTTAAAGCAGCTTAAGGAAACTTGGGAACCTTTTTTCTGATGTTTTAAAAATTGCAGCCGGAGCTGTAAAAAGCATTTGCTAGTAGGCTTTATTAGACCTCTGTTGTCTTGTTAGGTTCCAGCTGACCAGCTGGCAATTGGTAAGCTGCTAAGAGGTGCTTTTTTGCTTCATGCTGCATTTCTTCATGTAACAGAAGAGAAATGTGAAAAAGTAGATTAGTAGTGACTGAGAGGCTTTACAGGATCTCTCATCTCTGCCCGTGTTTGTGATTAGTGAGCAGGCACTGAATAAACTGGGGTGAAGTGGGTGATGGCTCTGTATCACTGCTGAAGTAAGGCACTCCTCTTGGGAAGCAGCCCTTCACAAATGGTTCAACGAGTGATTTTACTGGCAGCCTGTGCCCGAGGATGAAAGGTGAAATGGGCCAGGGCATCCTTAAAGATTCCACCGCAGATCAGAATTCCAGTATATAGGGGGAAAGACAGGTGCTTATATTTTTACTGACTGCTTTTAGACATTTCTTGCTGGACAAGGAACATTTGAAAATTAAATTAGAGGGTGATGTGGAAGAGCTGAGTGTGTAGAAGTTGTTACTGTGCTGCTGGCCAAGGTGTTACAGGTAGAGCAACAGGACATTTTCTTGCTATTGGGGGGAATACAAGGAGGAAAAAATGGCCTGGTCTCCTTGCAGTGCCTCACGCATGTGTATGTGTTCCAGCCAGCTACCCAGCAAAGCGTGTTACATCAACCAGCAATGCAGTGCTGGGAAGTCCAGCTGTTGAGCAAGCCCTAGAAGTTAGGCTGCTTTTAAAGAGCAGAAAGACATGTGTGAGAAACCTGGAAGCACACAAGGGTGACAGAAGAGAGCAGTAAGCTGCTGTTTAGCTAGGTTTTCCGCAGCTTAGCTAAGTGGAAATCTTAGTGCTTAAAACTTGCTTTTGCAAAATCTGTGGGAGGGAAAAGGCCCCGGCTGTGGGGTACCTCGAGGAGAGTGATGTCTGGGGTATGGAGGCACAGTATCACTAACCACATGTGGAAGTGCTGCATTGGACATTCAGTCTTGTTAAAGTTGCCTTTCTTACCATTCTTCTGTATTCTTTCCTCTCGCTGTATGACGAGACCAGATGGGTGCTGCTTCAAAGGAGAGTTGGACATCTAGAGAAACCATTTCGGCTCTCGCTGGAGTATATTGCTAATGGGAACAAGACCGTAGCAGCTGTGGATTCCTTTGCAATGAAGAACTGCAGTACAGGTAATGTAGAACATTTTATTGCTTCTAGCTCATGGTCTTTTAATGCCTTTCTGGAGAGGAGCAGGATTTCTGGCTCAAAGCTTCTCATCAAATCAGTCAGTTAAATAAAATAATATGGTTTATTCCCGGGAATAACTTTTTAAGTTTTGTCTTAAAAAAATTTAACTTCTTGAAGAAGACAAGTTGTTGGGGTTTTTTAATTCCCTTTGGAAAGAATTTCTAGGAAAATTTCATGTTGAGAGAACCAAAGCAGTATTCATCCTGACTGGTCAGATGCCTACCCTGGTGAATTCACTTCCTCAGACAGAAAGCAGAATAGCTGAGTGGTTACTAGACAGATAGCTTGAAAAACATATTTTGATGTTTCTGGTAAAAAATTCCAGGGTTGTATTTTTAAACAACTGTGAAAAAACTTGATTCCACTAAAATATGCCTTTCTTTGGCAAAGTTCCAAAGCAGTTGTTGATGAGTAACCCCTAGTAGCTAAACGTAGTGCGTGGAATTTTAATAATGGGCAAACTTAATGGGTGCTACTTTTTAAAATACAGGCTCCATTATCAATTCAAGTATGTAAATTTAGTGCTTCGTGCCAGAAGCAGCTGTATTTTAATTCTACCAACTTTATGGAACTTGTGAATCATATTGAGCTCTTTAGATGTCATGTCAGCAAAGAATATTATTTCTTATGTCACGTAACGCATTATTTTTTATTTATTTGCAGTACTGCTGAGTTGAGCTGCATGCCCTTCTTTTCCCTGGCTAGGACAGGGAAATCTTTTGGAGAATGTGCATTGTTTTGGTTATTTACATTGCTCTCCAACAAAGCATAGTTGCTTTAAGGTTGTTATTGCTCTGTTCATACCCAACACTGATCTCTTAAGTTCCAGCAAGGAGCAGCCTGACATTGTGCTGGAAATGTAAGGCATGTTCAGGCAGAATGCACTTCTGCTGCTGCTGATGTGTGGAACACATCTTGATGTGCTTTAAGGCTGAAAAAAATCTATTTTCACTCTCCAAAACTAAAAGAAGTGAGTGGGACAGAAGTCATCTAGATCCACAATGCTTTGGTTCATTGCAACAAATTTTATGGCAGACAATGTGAAATATCCAGCTCCCATGGAGGTATGTGAATTTTTCTCTCGTGAGCACTTGAAGGAGAGGCGTAGGTGATGGAAAGTCAGCAGAGTGAAAGGATAATGTTGGCTGAATGAGCTCTTACCAATGCTGGGAACCATTCTGCAGGTGACAGATGTCAGTTATTAAGAGGTTATTAAGATTTATTATGAACAAAAGAAGGAACAAATCCCCCATTTTGTCTACAGATTTGTAGCTGCTGACAACTCCCCTACTCTGCTTACAGGATATGGTGTATGAATGGTACCACCCAGGACTAGAGCCACTTGTTCTTTTTTCAGTTGGTTGAAGCTGCTGAGCCGTTTGCACGCTGCTGTTGATGTCATACTGTGTCCTTTTATGAGAAAGAAGATGGTGATGAGAGTGGCATCTTAGGATAGGAGAAAACATGAAAACAATAAGAAAAGATTAATTAAAATCTATTTTTTCCATTAATTTATCTATTTGGATATCTTAATTTCACTGAAGCACCTAAAATGTGTGAATTTGGAAGATAAACATCTGAGAAACTGTATCAAACCTGTAGCATATTTTTTCTTAGCCCTTTGAAGACCACATCCACAAATTTAAAATAAATTAAGGTTGCATAGACGATCTGAGGAAATTAGGCTACCATTTCCATAAGTGGACACATGTTTGCTTCTAGGTGCCGAAGGGGACTTGAAGGTAGAAGTCTGAGGTTCAGATTTACTTTTGATCTTTGGGAATTTCATGTTCTGAATTTTTTAATAATGGGAAAGATGGGTTTTAATTATATTTGAACATAAAAAATTAACCCCTATTTGGGTTCAAATGGGGAACTAAAAATGTAATCTAACATGCTAATAAAATTCTTAAATTTTTTGAATCCTAAACGTAAACATGTTAAATTCATGTCCCATCTAACTCAAACTTGTTGAGTGGAAACATAAGTCTGTCTTTACAATGTCTAAATTGTGCTCCACATTCTTCTTCATTAAACAGCACAGCAGATTAGAAAATCAAAATTAGTCACTTCAATATCTTCAAATTTCCCAGTTCCCATCACATCATTGGTTGTTATTGACTTAAATCGATTAGAAAAAAGGAAAAACCTATTGAGTGGTTTCATTTGAGTTTTTGGTTTTGTGGTTTGGGGTTCTTGGGGTAGGGGGGGCTGTTTCTTGAGGAGTTTTATTGTTTTGTTGCTCAAGACTGGACAAAAATCTATTTGATCCATCTCCTTATCATTGCTGTAGTTCATCATCACCATGTTTCTCATGCACTCCTTCCTCTGACTTGAATTCTTAACAGGTATACTTGAAGCCTCTACTTTCTGGGCACTTGAAATGTGCCAAGTGTCTTATTCCTGAACCATAGAATTAGATTGTGATCAGAAAGCCCCTACAGTCAATAGACAGGCTGCTTGGACTTCTTTAGGTTTTGGATAAGATAGTTAACAGGTAGCATTGCTCGTCATTCTACAGCCAATTGACTTTCAATTACTGTCTTCAGTGTGAAGCAGATTGCATTTGTCAGTGTGTAAAACCTAAACTATTGATTGTCTAATTTCCTTTCCTACAACTTACTGTTTAAATAAGTGCAGGATCCAAGCAAAAAAAATTACACATTGCAGAGAAGTAATACATTAATTTAATAGCATCATTCCTTCTACACAGTAATTGGTATGGTGGCGTTTTATAGTTGATTGTAATTTCTAGTAATAAAAATATAGTTCATTTCATAAGTAATATATTGATTTATTAATTGTATTTAATGGATTTCTTACAGATTTTTTTATTGCAGTTGTAAATTAATTACTTTTCTGACCTATTTCCAAAAGTCTTAATTAAAGTACTTAATTGTAAGCACAAGTAAATGACAAGATATTATTGTACTTAGCAATGTTCAATTTACCAATTTTAGTGATGTTTAAGTAAGAAGTGTGGAGATCAAATGTTAAAGCTTTAATGATACTCCAAGGCTGTTAAAAGCAGTTATTTGAGGTACTCAGCCTGACCGAGAGGAAACACTTAGCTTTCAAGTTTTCAAGCTCAGTAAGCAACATAAAAAACATTTACTTTGGAGAGGAGAGAGATTGTGTCTTGTTGATTGAGTTAATGCTTCTGTCCATTCAGCAGTAGTTTTTTTTCAGTAGACACTGAAAGTACATAGAAATGCACTCATTACCTTCAGAGCTGCTGAGTAGAAAACTCCGTAATCGTTTCAGGGTTACAATATGTATGCACATTTCTGGAAGTTGAAGTGAAGGTTGTACTGAAAGCTAAATCCTTGATCCAAACTAGAGGCTCTCTCAGAATATCTCTGCAGTAATATGCCAAAAAGTGATATTACTGCAAAAAGAAATAGTGAGGGGATACTAAAAATGGGGACTTGCAACAACATATATGAAGAAATATGAGAACTGCCAGACAGAATTTTTCATTATTCTTCTTGATAAACAGTCTAGCAACAGATTTATGAATCAGCTGCAGGTAATCAATAAGGGCTTTCTCCAAACAGTATTACTTATGTATCTGAATCATTACTAAAATGATGGTTCTGTGTATTCAGACAAAACCTGAATATGTATCATTTCAGTTTTTCCACATGTGCTCTCTTTCTGCAGTTTGTCTTACAAATTAATTTGCTGACAGTGTGTTGTGGTTAACTGAACTTAATGAAATACCAGTGAGCCCCTTTTCAAAATGAGTTCTTGCTGCTTCCTACTGGAAATTTGCCTAGAAAATGTAACCTTTTCCATACCAAGAACAGAATTAATATCAGTGTACCTGATAGAACCTGATAGAACATTCTGGGTTGGAAGGATCAACCTTTTGTAGGAAAAGGAGACCAAGTGAGATGATCTAGCACCCTGACCAGCTGCATCTTGAAAACCTCCAGTGATGGGGACTCCACCACATGCCTGGGGAGGCTGTTCCAGTGACTCTTCTCACCATAAGAAAATTTAAACACATTTTTCTAGCTGAAATCCCCCACTTTTATAGCTGATTTTGATGTTAATAATTAATTCATTTTTTTTTTTACTATCTCTTAAGTAAGTTTCATTTGAGTAAAATTGCAAGATGCTTCCAAAAGATTTATGAAGCAACAACTTAATTGTGTCAGTATTTTTTTGTATTCTTGATTGTAATTATGGGGCAGTAGAGGAAAGACCTGTGCCTTCAGTGGCACCAATCACTTATATGTCATCTTACCTGGTCTGGAGATCCACCGCTGCCCAGAAATCCAGGGGAACAGGTGAACAGAACAATGAGCACAGTTGGTATTGTGCAGTTGTTATAAAACAAACTGAAAATTGGACATTTTTAAAAAGAAAAAAACACTCTTACATTTCAGAAGCAGTTGCCTCTATCTGAAGTTTAGGATGAATAGTTACCTTAATACTTACTTGGACTATCCTGATCAGTTTTGTGTAAAGTGAGCTGAGAATTTCCTTAGGCATTCATGCCATAGTTAAGGACCTTAGCAAGGCAGAGGACTGACAAAGAATCAATTGAAGACAGTGGCAATCATTCAGTATGTTTGGATTAATTTCCAAGTATCCTTCATTTTAAAAAAAAGTAAGCAGATTTGCCGCATTTTCCGTGGAGTGGCCTACACCATTTATGGTGTTCCACTGAGCTGGTCTTTCTGTGGATCTAATTTCACTAAGTAGGCATTTGGAAAAGCCTTAATATTTTAATAATGTTTGCCTGCAAATGCATTGGCAACCACCTTCCTTCCCATTCACCTCTGCTCCCCCATGAGATATAACTGATTATTTTGACTTCAGGTTGTATGCCAAAGCCCATCTCTAATCTGCTAGTGTTTTAATCTCATTGAGAAAAAACTGCTTTAGAGATGAGTGTAGTGGCCATATTGAAGTGAAATCATTTTAAGGTGAAAATTATTTCACTTGTGGTTTGTGCCCATTTAAGTAAAATAAATTTAATGCACTTGTTATAGGGCTTATCTTTATTAATTTTTCATTTTCATATTTTCTAAATGAAGTTATAGAAACACTAGGAATAATAAATTAAGCAAATTTAGTCTTAATATTGCTTCTAAAAAAGCCACAGTAACTCAATTAGTAGTAGAGTAGATTCTTACAGTAATGAATTAATGATAATGCATTTCTGTTGCTGACTGTGAACACCTACTTCACTTCTCATGGATTCAAATTCAGACAGTGATATTTAAATAATTTAATCTATTTAGAACATTACTGTACTCACCAAAGTGTGGAAGGTGGGAAATGAACCTGAACATCTAGAGCCTTTGATTTGCAGGGGTCTGTCACAGCAGAATGTTGATGAACAAAACCTAGTATTGTTTTACTGAGTAATCAACTATATACATAATTCTTTTTTTAAGATATGAGGAGGGAAGGTATAAAGAAATATTTTAACTGTTGCAATGATGCTCTTTATACTGGTCTTTATATAAATGCATTCATGAGGAAAGAGGAAAGGCTGGAGTGTGCCACCAGTCCAGACATAGAATCAAAGGATCATTCAGGTTGGAAAAGACCTTTGGGATCATAGAGTCCAACTATGGATATTTCTTAGTCAAAGTTACTATCTTGCCAGAGTGGACAAGTTCATCTGTGCTAATTCAAAAAAGTTCAGGTCATTTGGGTTAAGGAACAGAACTGAGAAATCTGAGCCTTTAAAATCCAAAGTTTTAATAGTAAAAGATAAGGGTGTTCTCATAAGAGGTCCTGGTGACTGAGAGACACTGCAAATCCCACAGTTCCCCTGCAAATCTTGGCAGTTGTGGGTCTTAAGTACTTTTTAACACCTTGAAGAATTGGCCAATACATTATATTTTTAATGCTGTATATGATATGATCCTGACCTTCTCCCTTAATTAAGGCTTATTTCAACAGGGGAGCCATTGCTTCAGTGAAAGAAATGAACTCTGTAATCTGCTTTCCCCAAATTGAACTTTTTTTTATAACTATTAATTGCTGCCACTTAGTTCTTCTGATGTTTTAACTGCTTAGATTTATCACAACAATCACAGGATTCACTATTATCACCTGAGAAATGTGGAGGGCAATGATGATTTACAGATGACCCAATGATTTTAAACCAGTATTACTCCAGATTCAAAGATTTATGCAAACTGATTTCATTCTGTAAGTAGATGACAGTTTTCCTCTCCTTTTTTCTCTCCATAATAAATCTCTACGTTCTCAAAAGACTGATAGCCTGTAACAGAGGCTGACTCCACCTTGATTTTGCTAAAACAAAGTCCAGGCTGGTTTTGCTCTGCCTTCCATTTTATATAGATACCTTAAGTTCCCTAGTAGCTGTAGGAAGGGGTTTTTATTTAAACAAGACTGGTGTTTGAAGATGTTAAGTTCTGAGTAGACAATTTTATTCATATTTATGAGAAGAATTACAGCAGCTTTTGAGAAGTGAGAGACAGCAGCGAAGCTCGCAAAGTTAGAACAGAAGAGTGTGATGATCAGGCAAAAAGAATTTGTGTGAGCAAAAGAATAAATGAGAGAGGGAGGGGTGAAGAAAGAATATGATAAACTGGTAACACTGAAAACAAATGACAAGGTATCAGGCAGGAATAATTGGTGTAGATATTGGAAATGATTCAAGAGTGTTACCAGTTAGAAAGTGATTGGAATAAATATTTACAATCCAATTAGTTAACTCGAGCAATCAAATTAGTCGGATGGCCACTCAATCAGCCAGAACTAACTAGATGGATAATCTGTCTGACCTGGCAAAGGAACCAAGTGAGATTGAGGAAAAATCAGTTATTTGTGCAAATTGAAGAAAATGCGAAAGGTTTTGTCAATTAATATTTAAAATGATCAAATTCAAAGACAAATGTATGAGATGTGCAGGTGGAAGCTAGTTCTTTTTTTCTGATGTGACTCACTAGAATATGAGGGACATTGATCAGGAAAAGTAGTTTTTGGAAGATGAAGAACAAGATGGAACAAGAATGAAGCAAGATTTTTCTGGTGTGCTTCCAGGTTGTAGTAAACAAAATAACGTCGGCAGCAGGAACATTAACTTTTAAAAAGACCTGACTATAAGTATTCAAGTTCAGTTTGCTTCCTGTGTCAGAGAGAACTTATTGTAAATATGTCCCAGTTATGCTGAAAGACCCTGTGCAGCATTTCTCTTGTCCAAAACTTTTGTCTTTCTGTGTAAGGGAGACCTGTTTGTTTTGTCCTGCTGTTCTGTTTCTGCATGGTCTACTGCAGACAGCTTTCTTAGCAAATCAGTTGCTGCACCAAACTTCTCACTGTGGGGTGGGAGAGGTGTGGCATGTTGGTGCCAGCAGGGATGGATACAGTGAAGTAGGTGTTCTGCAATCACAGAATCATGGAATTTGATTGGAAGAGACCTTTTAAGATATAAAGTGCCACTGCTAACCCAGCACCGCTAAATCACATATTTATTACTAAATAAGTAACTCCAGAGATGCTGACTCCACCACTTTACTGGGCAGCCTGTTCCAATGTTTGACAACCCTTTCAATGAAGACATTGTTCCTGATCTTCCACCTAAAATTTCCCAGTTGCAGCTTGCAATTTCCTCTCATCCTGTCACTTGTTACTTAGGAGGGGAGACCAAAACCCACCTCTCTGCAGCCTCCTTTCAGGTAGTTGTAGGCAGCAGTAAGGTCTCCTCTCAGTCTCCTGGTCTTCAGACTAAGCAGCCCCGGCTCCCTCAGCTGCTCAATATAAGGCTTGTTCTTCAGAACCTTTACCAACCTTGTTGCCTTTCTTTGGACCCCCTTCAACATCTCAGTGTCCTTGTTGTATTGGGTGCCCGAAACAGAACACAGCACTAGAGATGTGGCCTCACCAGTGCTGAGTACAGGGGGACAATCTCTTCCCTGGTCCTGCTGGCCACACCAATTGTGATAACAGCCAGGATGCTGTTGGCCTTCTTTGACATGTAGGCACGCTGGTGGCTCATATTCAGAAGGCTGAAACCAAACAGATGGAATCTTGTAATTCCAAATCAAATCCATAACACACAAATAGAAATGCTGACTGACTAATCTCGATGCATTGATACTTTTCTGAAACAGTTAAGAATCTGTAACTGGGAACAGAAATGTTCTGAAAAGGAAAATAAGATTCCTTTGTGCTGTATTTGGAAACTCACTACCAGTAGCTGCACATCAGAATCCCAGTCAGGATCACTAAACCTGTATGTTTCAGTTATTTACTTTGAAGTTATGAAAGGTGTGTGGAAAGAGAGGAAATTTCAAAAGCTAACAAGTGACTTAGGAGCACAAGTTAGTGGGAACCATGCTTCATAGTCCCCCAGGAGTTTTCAAAAACGCCATCATTACTGAATAGCTCTGAGGCACGGTTTCCACCTGCGAGGATGAGAAAGGACAGGCTGTGCACTGCGCTTCTGTGGAGGCAGTTTTACAGAGCACCTCCATAAATGAGGCATACGGCCGTTTTATGAATTGAAGCTTTGAAAGCCCTGCCAGTAAAGCATATTGATCCAGAAGTCAAACACAGGTGGCAAGGCTACCAGTCAGGTTTTGTTACGTGAAAGAAATTTTAAGAATCCTCTTTTTCTCCTTCTTTTAAATGATTGCCGGCGAAAGTGCTGAAGTTTGATACAGCTGGGAGGTTGCAAGCACTTAAATGAGTCAGCTGGATTCTGGATCCAGTTACAAATTGAAGTCTATTGTTCATGAGGCATGACTGATGGAGTATCAGCAAATCTGTAAGCAAAATAAGAGGTTTGGAAGTAAAATATAATTTAGTCAGCTCTTACAGATAGATGTTCCAAGAATAATATCAATTGTTGGAATTTTGTATTTTCTGAACAGAGATGAGCAAAGCAACTATTTTGATACCTAAAAACTCGGAGAGTTGAGAGGCAATCTGTCTGCTTCTGTGAGATTATGGGTTGTGGCACACTGGGATCTAAGCTTGTTTGGTTGATTTTTGTGAGTCACGATCTAGAGTAAATGATTTTGCAGAGACCACAGGAGCAAATTTTCCATACACTGAAGCCTAAATTATGTTCTGAATTTTTAGGATGCATGAATCCCATATCATGTTATACAGTACTTAAAAAAAAAAAAACAAAGAAAAATATGAAAAGGATAAAATGTCAGTATTTCTGTAACATTATCACGACTGCCACTGATTTATAGAAAGTCACTGTTGATTTTTTAAGCACCTCATGTAATAGCAGGGTGCATACATGCCTTTATGAGCATGTGTTAATGAAACCATAACAAAAAGGAGGCAATCACTCTAAGATCTGAAACACCAAGTGTAAACTTTTGTCAGCTTCAGTAGGGAAACTGTGCTAAAGTGACTCACCTGTCTAGACAAACTGCCAAGTGGCTTAGACAGCAAGTAGCAGAAGTATGTACTGCACATGAGCTATTTCCTGCGGTAAAGGAAGCCAGCAACTATGAAGCTTCTGGGGTGAAAGTTGTAAAGCACTTTGTGCGTCATCCTGTTGTTGGTGGTTTGACTGTTTGCATCAGATGAGGATCTATCTGCATATATTTAGCAAACCTTGGGGGAAAAAAATCTCTAACAAGAGATTTGCAGGGTTCTTTGTGGCTAACAGAAAAGTTTGGTTTGGAAAAAAGTTAGAGCAATTACTTCATTGTAGACAAAGGAAGCTGGAGCTGGCAGTGTTTGCAGTTACACTTATTACCATAAGGTTACACTGACGTTTTAAAAAAAAAATATTTTTAGAAAACACAATGTGTGTTTTCTAAACCTGTAACTTTCAACAGATTAAGACATACTAGAAATGCAGACCAACCTTTTCTATTATACATTGGGAAAGAAGCTCTACTCCAAAAGATGTTTGACCTGCTCATCTTTGCACAGAATGCTGTGCAGTGGTCTTCCATACGTTTGGCATTTGTCTTGTATCTTTTACTTTCATGCTTGGAGCACCTGCAGCACTGTCTACTCCTAAGAGAAATCAGGAAGTTTCTCTCGTTTGGACAAACCTATTCCTCCTCTTTTCCTTTAGTCATAAAATATTCCTGCTGATCTAATCTCATCATGAAACCTTTAGGGCAGTTCTTTCTCCATTATAAGTTTATATTTTAGCAAGTAGTCTTTATCTTAATTGTTGTAGTATGTGGGCAAATTTGTTCCTTCTTGTATCTCCTCTTACATTATAATCAATATGCTTCTCCATGCTGCTTCTGTTACTAGTGCTAGACACCTGCATTGTCTGCAATGCCTTACAGCTGCCTTTCTCAAGTATAATAGCGGGCAGCACATTCCCTTGTTCATATTATTTTATTTACTTTTCAAGTAAACTGAACATTTCTTTCCTGAACAGTTAGGGTAGTTGCTAAAATGAAACCGAAGTGTCATTACTGGACAGGATGGGAGTCAGTCATGCAAAATTACCCTCCCTACACTCCAAGCCCACAGTGATACTGTAAATACTACAGAGGAGTTTATTACTATTTGCATTTGTTCATATTGCTGTGCCATCTCAGAACAGTACTCACAGATTAATCTGGTCTGTGTTGTGCAATGAGTACAAGCAAAGAACAACTAAATTAGATTGTGAATTCCTTACTATAAATACAAAGACAAGGGGCAACAAATGAATGAAGATGACCAAAGTCCTTTGGCTGGGCCACAGTGTGTGAGCGTTAACTTAGCTGATACCTGGAAGGGAATTTGTTGGGAGGACACTAAAGCAATTTTGAATAGCCTTTAATTTATCTTAGAGATGAGAAAGAAGTAGTGGGTGATCAGAATCAGGCCACTTGTGACAACAGCAATAACCAGCAGTTTGTTGGTGCATCTCTAAAAAGCTCAAGTCAAGGGATTTGACTGATGAAACAGGAAACAGTAGACTTGTCAGCTTTGAGGTTTTAGTTAATGTTTAGCATTGCCTAAGCTGCATCCATGTTGGCATAATTGAGCACTGTCTCTGGGGGCTCTCTATGAAATTACACTCATTCCAAAAGTTACTCGGGCAAAGAGCTTGGTCGTGACAGATCTTCACTGTTTGCTTAAGGAATGTTGCTGCACTAAGTGCCGAGTGTTCATAAAGTGTGCAGGAAAGGCATTAGATGAAATTAAGACAGTTTCTTTTGCAGTTCACAAAGTCAAGCAATGGACTTGTCCCTTTCTTCTTATTTCTTTGTCTTAATAATGTGTAGGAGACACATTATTACTTTTTTTTAAACATAGAACACCTCATTTTTTTAACATGTCTACATTCTGCTGATGCCAGCTGCTTAATATATTAGCACTAGAACAAAGGCCAGAAAATACTTTGGGTGGATAGGAAAAAAAACATCTCCTAAATTCCAACAAGCTAATTCTTGAACTGTTCAGCACAATTCTCAGCCTAGACCTCAACTGAACTGTCAGGGAATAAAATCTGTATAATAAACCAGTCATCTAATGCACAACATCGTGGGATTCAATCTCCCTAGGCAAGATTTAGTTCAGACATTGAGATGCTTTGTTGTATGAAGTTAGACAAGGTGGTATTCATCTTGTGTGACTTTAGCTATCTGAAAGTTAGGAATCATGTCAAAGCTAGTCTCTGGAGTCTCTCTGTAGTCAACAGAGAGAAAAAGAGCCACTTCAGAGAGCAATTCATTCCACCTTTAACATCATAGCATCATCAGAGTGTCAGAAAGGGGACAATGCTTTGCGTGAAGAATTGTAGCCCAGAATTTCAAACAGAACTATCCTTTTAAAGCCAGTGGCTGCTTTAATACCTGTAATCTATAAAGTCTGCCCAGCCATTCCTCACTTTTGAATGAATAGTGCCAGACAAGGAATGTTTTAACAAATGGGTTCTCCATTGAACATCCTCCATGCTCGCCAGTTAGCATGCTAGATAAATCATCTTACAGTAATTATTTTGAAGGAGTGTGTTCAGTCTGTTAGAATAAACCCTGAAAAAAATTAAGTAGCTATTCAGTGCAATTCAGAAACATTTGGCAGTTTCCAGCATTACCAAAACAAGCTTCATTCATGCAGCTTTGACAGGAGGCTTCCAGTCAGACGTAGAAGTCTCTCTGCACTACAAAACTGTTCTGGAAATCCTGCATAACTAGAAATTAGCCCTGTGTTTTTAGCCCCTGTTGATATTTTATGAATGGGTCTAGAAAAGAATGTACATTTCCAAAAAAAGCCCCAAACTCCTGTTCTTTCACACACAAGAATATTTGTGTACAGAAGTGGTTTGTCAAAGAGGAGTGGTTGGTAAAGTGGTTACTGGAAGATGCAGAACTACAGTGAAGAGCCTTCTAATGTAGCCCTGTAGATCATGTTGGTTCTCTGCATCCTCATAGAATCACTTGCTTGTAAAAGCTTTGATTTTTTTTTTTGTTGACTATTTATGGGAGACCTCAATGAAGGCTTTTTGAAAAATCTACTTAAATTGAGTTGCACTTGGACATTGGATCCCATACTGCTTTCCAAAGAGTGTTAATAGAAGAGCCACATTACTTTTTTCCAGTTACTTCCTTACCAGTAGGTGCAATTTCCTCCCCTACATTATCTTGTTTATTTTTATTACTCTTGTGAATGACTCTGTCACTTCTGTTTAAGTGGAGGTGGTAACTCAATCCCTTAATAAAGCCTTAAACAATGTTATTTCTAAATGAGGTTAAGATCTGTATTACATGCAGCATTTGTCTTGAACCTTAATTGCTGCTACTTCTGTAAGGCTATCTGGTTACGTTCAGGAGTTAGTAATTTCAAACCCAGTTTCTGGAGATCATTGAGTTCTAGCCTAAACTTCAGCTGGCAGGGCTTCTTAAGCATGACATTTACCATTAAGAGTCATGTCAGAGAATGTCTATTCAATTACTTCTCTGTAATGAATGTTCCTTCTTTATCGGGAAATTTGAGAACAAAAAGGGGTTTTTCCTGAACAGCAAACTGTACCATTGGTTGTTCTGGTGTTTTTTTGTAAACATGTTCCTTATGGTTTAGTCATTTTAAATACTCTCTGAAAGAAAGCTCTATGCTTTCCCATATGTAAACACAACCTTTTACCCTCATGTTTGATTTAAAGGAAGTTCCCTCTTGCACAGCTCTAAATTGAGACAGAATTTCCTCTGAACTTGAGTGACCACTTGGCTTTTTCATGGGTTTAGAGGTAGATTTGAGCCAAATATCTCAGATGAAAACCAAGCTGTGTTGAGTTTTCAAAGTTGCAAAGGTAACGGGAGTTAGTCATCTGATACGCCCCTTTTAAAATAGGAAAAGGAAAATGCTGCTGCTTCCCTAAATTGCTTTTTGTGTAAAAAAGGGAAAGGAAAACGCTGCCACTTCCATAAATTGCTTTTTGTGGAATAGTGGGAATATCAGAATTACCTCATGTATTAAAACAATATTTTTTAGAAGTGACTAGAGCACAGCCACTGAGCTGCTCCTCTATGCCACTAGGCTTTGCTCCCCTAAAATTTAAGTAGGTCCCAAGAGTCTGTGAGAGGTTTTAATGCAGCCCAGAGACTGGCTGCCACTTGAAAATGAGACAGGTTAATACAAAAATCCTTGAGCTGATAAGAACTGTTATTCTGGTCTCACTTGTCTGACTTTGCCTGCAGTAAATTATGGAGCACTTGCACATGCTGCTTCATCAGCTGATCAGGAGGGAAAGTGGCCCCAAACAGATGGAAGCAATAATCTCTCCTGCCAGTGCATCTGGAGGAGGATGTCTGCCTGCAACTAAAGGGACTCACCTGTACCACAGATACAAATAACTCCAGAATCTCATTACGGTCCAGTGTAACTTATTAGTGTTGACAGCTGTGACCTGGAGTGTTGTTGCTGAGGCTGGAGCCTTGTGCTGCCTGCAATTTTTGGAGGGGAATACTTTCACCTTGTGACTTTGTGACGGTATAGGTGAAAGTACTCGATGTCTGTTGATTCGTGGAGAGTAACATCTGTAGAGAAGCATAAGAGGAAAACTCTACCTTGTTTGCAGTAGCTGTCCCAAATACTGAAAATGGTTCTCGGGGGCCCTTCTGCAGCGTTTCTTGTGGCAATTTCTTTAAGCAACAGATCTCTATGGTTCTGAGTATCAGCAGAATTTAGATATAGGCTTTTCTTGAAAGCACCTTTTGGAGAAATAAATCGCATTCCTAAAGTATCTCTCCACCTTCAAATGTATGTCCAGTAAAAAGAAGCTGGGATCTAGACTTGCTGCTGGTGGGTTTCACTATTACAGTGAAAAGCAACCTGGAAATCCGAGCGGTTGTAGTAGTATCAAGTACTCCACTAACGAAATCTGGAAGTCATTTTGGTCAAGTATGGAAGGTCTCTGTTCATAGTCTCATCCTAATCCTGTATTAAATACACAGTTCTTCACCTGTGGAAAATTTAATAACTTACATAGCATCAAAAATTGTTTGACATCACATCTACATTGCTGAGTGAAGTTAGTAATTTATAACATTTCATGTGAGATGTCGGTACCTAATTTACTGCGTTAATCAGGGAATGCTAAATAAGTTTGCATATTGCATGTAGATAAGTTTAATCTGTCACTTTAATTGTCACTGAAATGTTTAGTGTTGAGTTTATGTTAACTGTTTTTCATAGGGCTTCTCACTGAGAAGGCACTAGCATTATGCTACCTAGAGTCTGCTCATGTGAGGGCTCTGTAGGCTTCATGGTTGTTTTCCAGTGCTCTCCAAATCTGAGGTTGTTTTCCAGTGCTCTCCAAATCTGAGGTTGTTTTCCAGGGCTCTCCAAATCTGAGGTTATCTGACTTAAATCTGTGTTTTTCAAATATTGGCATTTTTGAACATGCACCAAATGGAGAGTGTTGATGGTCCTGTCAGTGCTAATGTGGTAAAAAGTGGTCCCTTTAGTGCACAGAGTGAATGGATTTCAGGAGACAGGAACAAGCTGAAATGACCCAGGGCTTACTCAGATGCTGCATGACCATGTGATGATGAGTGAAGTCATTCTGTAATCCTTCATGCTTGTGAACTGGCAGTTAGTGATAGACTTTCACTCGAGAGATTCGCTGTTTTACACATGGGTAAGCAGTATCTCCACTTTTAACCAACCTATTCTAGCTTCCTTCAATCTATTCCAAGTTTGTTAAAAGTACAACTTTGTGGGACAAAGCTACTCAAAATTCTTGTCAAATTCAGGAAGTAACTGTTTTGGTAAAAAAAAATCATTATAGAATCAAAGGAAGCAACTGCTTTTTAACAGCTCCGTCAGCTCTCCTCATAAGGGAGATGTTCCACTCCCTTTGTCATCTTTGTGGCTCTACACTGGACTCTCTCCAACAGCTCCATGCCCTTTTTGAGCTGAAGGGCCCAGAACCGGACACGATACTCCAGATGTGGTCTCAGCAGGGCAGAGTAGAGGGGGAGAAGAACCTCTCCTGGTCTGCTAACCACCCTCATTCTGATCCACTCCAAGATGCTGTTGGCCCTCTTGGCAACAAGAGCACACTGCTGACTCATGGTCATACTGCTGTCGACCAAGACCCCCAGGTCCCTTTCTCCTACACTGCTCTCCAACAGGTCAGTCCCCAACCTGCACTAGTACCTGGGATTGTTCTTGCCCAGACGCAAAACTCTACACTAACCTTTGTTATACTCCATTAAATTTCTCTCTGCCCAGCTTTCCAGCCTGTCCAGGTCTCGCTGAATGGCCACACAGTCTGCTGGGGTGTCGGCAGCACCACCCAGCTTTGTGTCATCAGCAGACTTGCTGACAGTGCATGCCAATCCCTCATCCAAGTCATTAATGAATAGATTGAACAGGACTGGTCCCAGCACCGACCCCTGGGGCACTCCACTAGATACAGGCCTCCAACCAGACCCTGTCCTACTGCCCACCACTCTCTGGCTTCTGTCCTGCAGCCAGTTCACGATCCACCTCACTACCCGATCATCTAGACCACACTGCCTCAGTTTGGCTGCGAGGATGCTGTGGGAGACTGTCAAATGCCTTACCCCACACAAAGTGCCATTTTTTTCTCTTATAAGCAGTGAGGTGGAAGCTGAGGAAACAAAGAGACTTTTATGAAGATCACAGTGTAAGAGCCAGCTTGGAAACTCTGACTGTGACATTCCTTATTTGATAGACAGCATTTCTGAAGGTGATTTGGTAGCAGTTCAAGGCCTCTGCACACGTAAATGAAGGGCTGGTTCAAAGCACCTTAATAAATAAAGAGGGGAGTTTTTTGTTGTGTTTTTTGGCACTTTTGGCTTGGTTCTTGGCTATTTAATAAATTCTTCCTATTGCTGTGCATTGGGAAAAGGATGCCAGGCTATTTATGTCCAAGAATAACATAGATTATCTGGTAACTTACTTACAGTCTACTTAGAAGTCCAGTGACTTCTACTTTGCTAGCAGAAACTAACAAAAGCTGTCCAGAGACCTTTGGAGCAGAACTGTCACTGTAATGAACAGGAGAGGGAGGCAAAATGAATGTGGAATGGATGAATTCTCACAGTGCAGTGAACACCTAAACTGCTAGGATTTGTTGCCCTGACTTTTCTCAACTGTTCTGCTGAAAACTTTTCAGAGAATGCAGTGTCTGTGGCCCATAAAGATCTAACTGCCACAGACATAGAGCTCTCTGAGCTTTCTGACTCTGTTACCACCTGTGGGACAGCAGATCATTGATTTTATCCATGTTAGATGCTAGGGTAAGGCACTTTTATCATCTTTGTGATACCTCATTGACAGAATGTTTAAAATTATGTTCCTCACTAAAATGCAAAAGTAATTACCCAAGGGATAGGATAGAAGGGCATGGCCAAAGCAGAGTTGAGAGCTCGTGCTTAAACTCCTGGTATGTAAGAGTCCCACTGCTGTTTATCAGGAAAACCTGGGAAAGGAGGTAAGGTATTTTTCCTGGTTTAAGTACCAGATCCAGGGCAGTTGATTTTACAGATAGCATTTCACTAAAGTTTCTGAATGTAGATTCCCTGAGCACTGTAGGGATACATCTGAAGTACTGCAGTGATGTGAGGAGCTGGCCAGTGACATTCATTATAGCTACTGAACTGCATCCATATCCCATATAGTTAAAGTCCCAGGGGGCTGGAAGTAATGTGTTCAAATGGTCCTCTTTCTAAAAAATACATAGTGGGTGTGCAACACCTTTGTGCGTGGTATAACTTCACTGGACCATGGATCACGGGCAGCTTAGGCGGAATGGATGTCCCAACACAGAGCCACTTGTGCATCATAGTAAAAAAGGGGAAGTTTGTATTGTGTAAGATGGCCGCCCTCGCCACGATAGCGCCTCCTCAGGAACAGTACTTGGTGAAACGTGTACAAAAATTAATGGCAATCATTAATTGGTCATTTAAATTTATTTTAATTTTTTCACTATTCATTGTGTTTGTGCTGTTGAGTCCTGCCTAGTAAACTTTCTTAATGGTAACCCTGTCATAAACTGATATTCCACGATCTCCTTTGAAACTGCATCACAATCCAGCAGATTTTCGGTGAAGAGCGTACAGAATTTAATTTCCTGAAACAGATGTATATATCCCTCTTCTTAGTTCATTATATGGCTAATCATTTCTTATTCCAAATCAGTCAGAATGCTGTGCACGTGTGGCTGGAGTTTGGGTTTTGTATGCCCTTTCCCTGTGCTCTGCTCCTCTTCTGGACCTTCTCATAATTATTCACGGGCAGCATACTACCCTTGTTTGCTACAAACCCGGGCTAACTACATCTACTTTGCACTGGGGTTATCAACCCCTGATTCATATTCTCTTTTTATTACTTGTTTTGTACCCAAATGTTTATGTTTGCTAGGTCTTGATGAAGAATGAGCAGTAAAACTGTATGTCCTCCTACTTCTCTGTTTTGTATAACAAATTGTTTTGTGGTTATAAAAGCTTTGGTTATAAAGAATTTGTCTGCTGGGAAGAAGTACATTTGCATTGTATAAATAGATTTGTCTAGAGTCAACAAGGTGTTACGCTTTGCTGAAACCTACTCAGCTGAGAGGAGCATTTTACATAATAATAACAACAGCAAATTTGTGAGAATTTAATACTGTTTCTGGTGCTAGTTAAGAGATTAATTAATGGCCAGCTGGATCAGTTAGGAAAGGGGGAGGCGGGAACAGGGGTTGGAAGAACCTTGAAAAGAATAGAAAGGCGTATTTTGGGCTGGTGTACATTTGATGGTGCCAGATTTGAGGGTGAATACTGTAAAAGAAAAAGCTATCAGTTCTGAGTAACTGAGTAAAATCTGAGAGTTTGATCACACAGTCTACTCATTGAAAGGTAGACGCCTTAAAACATAGACTCACGGAGACAGGCATGAGAGATGTTCTGTCTCCTTGATCTGTCTTTAAACATAGAACCTGTTTTATTAATATTTCGATTGTAATATTAAAAATAATGTTTATGAAATATTTTAGTATTTAACACTTGTCTAGCTATTCTACCATGATTAGCAACCCACAGGCACCTCATCCTCATGGCAAGGTAATTCTGAGTAATGATGTTGGTCAAGTATTGTTATTCTCTCTGTGCCTCAATATATGTTTGGGAAAGAGATCTTCTGAGGAAAGCATTAGCCAAAGAGGGTTTTAGCATTTAGAGGCTGCCTGAGAGGTCATCTTGGAGCTCTAACACATCATGCCTTCTTGTGCTTTTTCCCTGATAGCTTCAGGACATGCCTCGGCTTACACAGAACTAATCACTGTGGTGGTTGCTGACATTTTTATTTTCTGTAAGCCTTCCTAGTTAATAAGTCTTCTGCATGTTCAAGCATTTGTAGAGATCCTCTGGCAGAGACGTGGAGTGTGGAAGCAAGTCCTTCTCCAGGCTTTTTTTCATGTTGAGGGCCACTGACCTTCAGCAGCTTTGCTCCTGGGATAATTTCATTCAAGTGTAGCAAGGCCTTGAAGCACAGCGTGATAGACAAGAGCAAAGAAGCACAACTGTCCTTTGGACAGGCTTCAGAGCACTGAGATGTAGGCAGTTTTCAGTGCATTCAGCTGGAAGTGTCACCAGTGAGTCACAGCATCCACCAACATACTGGTGTCCAGGGGCGCGTGGAGGTTAACGCTGCAGTGTTTCCCTAGCTGGATAGCCTCCATCCGCAGGAAGTCTCTTCCAGTGGCAAAACTGTTAAGTGTCACCAATACTGCTGCCGTCCCCCGCAGCTCATGTACCATTTCGTTTTGCCTATGCTTCGGTTTTTTGAGGTACTCAGTCTTTGAACAAAGTGGAAACGAGCTCCTTTGGCAACAATTTTGTTGTGCGGAGTTTCACAGAGGTTTGCATACTGGAAAGGGGCACAACATGAAGCTTCCTTCCCCAGTAAGCTTGTGCTTCTACCTACAACTTTTGCTCTTCCGCTGTGGGGCCAGTGCTTTTGCAGAGTCAAACGTTTCGCTGTGATATGAGGTTGCATTGCTGCAGGCACTACATATGCATGCTTGTGATTGTGCTGATCTGTGATATTCCACCCAGCTACCCCAGAAACTGATCTGCAGTAAGGCCATAAACCTTAATTTAATACTGCTGACAGCTAAAGGATACAGAATTGGAGTTGTGTTTTTAAATGGAAAATATAATTCCTATCTAAAATGATGTTTGAATGCGATTAAGTGTCATACCCCTCTGTTTCTCGTGACACGGCATACAAGGCTGGCAGCATTAAAAGTGCATGACTGAGATTACAGAGGTGCTACTGTTGTAGGTTCAGTGAGACGTTATACCTGATGAGTGGAATCAGTCTTTGATGAGCCAAGCTATCTTTTCCAGTCAGAGAGTTAGTTGCTTTGGACATTTTGCCATCTCATTTCAGTAACTGAAATTGGTTGATATGTACCTCAGTTTCCTCATCTTTAAAAAGTGATTGCTGGTTTGGGTTGTTTGATATTTTGTTGTGGTGTTTTTAAGAATCAAGGATTTTGAAACGTCCACTACAGCAGCAGTGTTTGTTGTACTTGGAACTGGGAAATCTGCACGGACAAAGATAAAGCTTACCTTAGTAATTGAAAGTGGATTTGAACTAAGCCTTCTAAGAAGCAAAATGTGGAAAATTACATGTATTTCTTATCTAATCCACTCTTATAGTTTACCCAAGAGACATTAAGTTTGAAACCACTATTTTCACATCCTTTCTTAGGTAGCCTCATTTTATTCGATATTCAGTTCCATGTCTGTTATTGACAGCAGGCCCATGTTAAATCTGCTACAGTTGTCTGTAAATAAGCCTGGAGATATTAACCCACTTCCTGATTTTGTCAGCATTCTGCACACATGGCAAGCAGCATTCATCTTCCAGGGAGCCAGCAGTGTGACCAGTGTTCCCCATGGGTAAGGTTGCTGGCTGATAAGAGCTGGTCTACAAGATTATTCAGATCCACAGAGGTCTTAGGGGAAGGGCAGAGCTAATAATAGAAGTTGGACCTTTTTATTTCCCCCCTCAAGGTTTGTATTCTGAAAAAATCATAAGAAGTCATCGAAAAGGTCTTTTTGTTTTTTAACCAGTTTCTTACTGTTGCAGATATAGTAATCACTGCTCTTAAGTGAGGTATGAGAGGTGAGGTGGGTGTGCGGGGGTTTTTATTGTTGTGGGTTGGTTGTTTTTAATGAAAGTGCAATGGTACCTAAGAGAAAAAAGAAATCAAATTCAAATACAGTCTAATACTGAAACAAAGGCAATAAAAACCAACCAGAACAAATGGGATTTGGTATTTTAATAAAATTATTCTCTCCCACTGTAATTTTTTAAGTCTTATTTAGGGATTAAAGCCTTAAAGTTCTGCTGTGTGAGATGAAACTTTTTAAAAAGCACAATGATTCTGCATGCACGGTGTTTCATGGGTATTTGTCAATAAGCATCTTCCATCTCTTTTGGCCCTTTTCAATTCTGTAGATTCTGCAGAACACATCAGTCCCACTGCATGCAGGGAAATCACTTCCTTTCTAAAAATTCACTGCTGCTGTTTACTTGCTTACTATTAATTTTTGAATGTGCTGTCATTGCTGTAAAACTGCTGGGAAGCAAATCACAAGAAAAATACACATGTTACAGTGATCCCTAACAAAACCCAAAAAGAAGCAGCTAGATTTTGTGCAAGATTAATAGGGAAAAAATATTATCTTGTCATTGATTGCTCTCAGTAATTATTTGCTGTCTTGGGAGCTATGAAGATAAATATTAGATCCTCAGTCAACTCCCCTAATTGAAAAATGACAAAGTGTGAAATATAGCTAACTTTGTTCTTCTGCATTCTTATTTCATTATGGTTTTAAGGAAGCCAGTTGCTGCTGTAAATTCAGGAAGGCTACATCTCTCCAACATCAGTGTTGGGAAGCCATTCAATCAATAGGTAGGGGAAGTAACTAGACCTGGTCAAAGCATTTCCAAGAGAACACGGAGGGCCTGGCTGGTCCGAGTGCTGTATGTCTCTGTAGAAAGTTCATGATGCTCAAGCATGGCAGTGAACAAGTGCTGGCTCCTCAGGTGTGCTCTGAAGTGTCCTTCAGTGTAAGCAGTCACACTGACATTAGGCAAGGCTGAAGGAGCAGATGGTTTAAAATTTGTACACTACTATTGCCCCTCTGCAGCAGCAGGAGGGAGGGGAGGGTGAGCTAGAACTGACCTGGCTGAATTACTGACATGAGTGAGTCCAAAACAAGTAAGTGTCCACCCGGGTTTTCTACCCAACAGTTCATCTTTTTCTGGATTCACATATTTTCAAGTTTCTTGGGTTTATGACAATATTTGTTTATGTCTTGAAATCTTTTAAGTCTGTATTTCCAACTCAGAATTGTTTTGAAGCTTCCGTTCTGTGAGAAATGTGGGCATTTTTGCGTTATGGTTCTGACATTCTGACACGTTGACATTTTCTGTGAAATGAAAATTCTGTTTCTGCGTGGCTCTAATGAGCAGGATTTCTAGCCTCAGAGTAGCTCATTGTGGAAATGGTGTGTCCTTTGCATGCAAGGCAGGGGGTGCTCCCTCAGCAGGAGGTTATTTACTATCCCCTGTCCTGCTTCATCAAGTGTGTGGCCCTGTTCATTTTATACTGTAAATTATTCAAACTGCGCTCTGAAGACAAAGTAAATAATTATCTTACAGGTTTTTTATGGCTGTGTTATCATAACATCTTAATTCCTTACAAATATTAATGAAATGAACATCACAGAGATGAATTTATTCCCATTTTATGTATAGGAAATGAAATAAGAAGATTAAAGTAAATTTATGCAACTGGAAAAATGGGCAAGCTTTCAGGCATGTACAAACATGGGCTGCATTCTCAGCCTGTATCAGGCAGTGTAATAAAAAAAGAGATCGCCGCCTCCTACAAGTGTGGCTTCACTTGAATCCTTAGTTAATGACAGCAACGCTAACGATGCTGTTACAAAGATTAAAGTCAGGAATTATGAAGTGTTGACTAATTTTGGTGGCCTGGTATGAGAAACCTGGAGTCGAATCTTTTTTCAAAGTGTTTTTGAGGACATTTCCAAATATCTCTTTCTAGTCTCATTTGCAGCTGCAACAGCTTGGCTTCTCTGCAGATCTGAATACAGGTGTCCCATGTACGGTGGAAAATGAGGGCAGCATAACTTGCTGTGAAAGTTTTGATTTATGTAAGCCGCCCTGTACCATATCAGAGTTCATCTGCCACTTGCCAAGGATGTCTTAGGTTCCTTTAAACACCAACTCATCTTTGTCTTCCTTCACTTTCCTACCTCCTTTATTTCATACCTTCCAACATCTCTCACAGTGAAAGCAGCGGTATTAATGACTCATATAAATCAAAAATGCATTTTGTCTTGGAACATGGCTATCCTCAGCACCAAGTGAGCCATCAGCCTTCAAATGTCTGTGCTGCTCTAAGGCTGGAGGTATGGAGATGAAGAGTGAGGAAACGATGTGCCCGTCAGAAACGGCAAGTCATAGAAAAAAATCAATACTCAGAAACTCCCTGGAATTCTCACCATCCTTTTATAGCTAGGCAGCAGCTTTTGTTTGACATAACTCTCTTTTTAAATATCTCTGAGGCAAAGCCTTGAACTCAGACAAAAGGAGTAGCGGATAAAATTGGGGAATGAATGACAAATACTTGTGACAGATAAACATCGTCACTGAGGTTGCACAATCCCGGATTTTTAGTGGCATTTAGTGGAGGATCATTAAACTGCAGCTCCAGCATGTTAGGACATCTTTTTCAAGAGGTGTAATTACACAGTAGTAAAATTTTTCTTCTTAGCAAAGTAAGCATACATGGTGAGATAAACATAGTGCTTTTGTATGTGTTCCTTACTATGTACATGCAATTAAAAATTGGTCTTCACCTTATGTGCATACAAGGTCGTGTCCCAAGACCCAGTGGAGTCAGTTTAGCTCTGTCCAAACCAGACTCCTCAGGGCTAGCCCATAGAGCAGCTGTGTGTTGGTAAAATGTGCACAAGGGTGCATGTTCATCACAGGTCTTTGCAGTTTCTGTTCACCTTTTTTGGCAGAGTACAGGTGACAGAACTTTTAAACAACAACCAAACCATGTCCTGTTAAGCTCTCTTGTTTTAGTGCGTACTGAGTGGGAGGGCTTTACCTGACTCTGTTGATCCTGAAAGCTTTCAATAGCAATAACAATGATGGCCTGAGGAGTTGTATCTAACACCTGAAGTTAATGTTCACCGTGATCAATCCTGCATGGTAATTAGCAGAGTAGCCAGTTTGCAAGATATCCTACAAACAGATCATAGGATCATAGGATGTTAGGGGTTGGAAGGGACCCAAGAGATCATCGAGTCCAACCCCCCTGCCGGAGCAGGACAAAACTATCTAACACAGATCACAACAGATCCATTACTTTTGTAAAGTACTTTCTTACTTTGCCTGTAAGAATTTCAGTCTTGCATCTCAGCTGGTCAAGTGCAGTGGCAGTAAGTAGAAGGTTCCCATTTTGCTGTGATCACAGAATCACAGAACATTGGGATCAAACGTCACAGTCTTTCTGGCCATGTTCCTCAGAGACAGATCCACCAGAGCTTCCCAGTGCATTTCTAGCTCTCCACGGATCAAAGAAAGGGGTAGGAGAGAAGGTGGAGGGTATCTGTTAGGAGTGAAATGCATCTGTGGCCCCACAACTGAGCAGTAAGTAGTTTATGCTGCGTTAGGCTAAGCCACACATCTTTCCTCTTTCAATCCATTTCGTTTTCCTCTCTATGAAAACGAAATCCAAAAGCATGGGCAGTAAAAGAGCTCAGGCTGTCATTTGTGTCCAGGATCTGGGGCTGGTTTTGAACACTGCCAAGGTTGGACTGTATTCAGAAGGAGGACCTGTGAGATACAATGTCAGCACTTGTTCTCTGAGGAGTTGTTTGTTTCTCCTTTCAATTTAGAGCCTGAAATGCCGTTTGTTTAATGTTGCTGTTTAAATAATGATTTATAAGGCTCCAAGCAAGCCATGGTACAGCTTAATGACTGCTATAATTTATGGATGCCACTGCCTACATAAACAGTGCTGTAAATATAAAGAATGTCTCCCACAAATTTTGCTTTGATACTTATTTGATACCATTAATTTTCCTTCCCATACACATCTTCTGTGTGTGAGTTGCAGCCACTTGATTCAGCAACCCAGGTCATTGTGGCTCACCTTGCCAGGAGTGACTGGGGCTGGAAAACTAAAAGATCAAATGTCTATTTTTGTTACAAAATATTTTAATTAAAAATGAATTTTTCTGGAGAATGGAAGCAAACATCTGCATCAAGTGGCTCATTAAAAGAGTCATTAGTATTTGAGCTTTTTTTGTTATCTCTTTGTTTCACTAGTTAATCACGTCCTTTATTTTTCCCTTTGTGCACACAGTAAGCAGGCAAAGAGGAGACAGGAATGAATCACGCTCTGTCACAGAGCCCAGCCATTCTTCAGCCTGCAGCATTGCTGTTTATGTTCTCCAACCTATACAAGGAGTGTGTATAAAACAGGTCTAATGCAAATCTGAACTAATTCAAGCTCTGTTTCTGCAGAGATGAATGAGCATGCAAATCTGCTGCTTTGTTTAGTAAAGCTCCTGATGTGTAGTTGTAACTGACATCACCTAAATGCTAGTCAGTTGACTTAAGGACATTTATGCTCCTGGGCTGGAACAAAGGCATCTGGGAACATAGGTGCTCTTGAATGCCTTGGTTCCATTGTAATTAGTGTTTAATGCAGTAGTGTACTTGGAAAACCGAGTGCATTTACTAAGTTATAATGAGTTGAGTAAACAGAACTACTCCGTTGCCTGCAATAACCCCTCCTTTGAGTCTCTGCATATTGTACCCCAGGAGCTGCTGCGATAAAATGCAGACATTGCTGAAAAGATCACAGATAAACTGAGTGGGACATGAGAGCTACTCGTAAACACCGATGTTTCTTCAAAACCATCTGTGGGGTAATTCAGAGAGACAGAAGTACTTCTGAATTTGAGAAGGACTTCAGCATTTTTAGAGTTAGTAATGATGTTATTAACCTTATGGAAGTGCTCTGGGCCTTGTCTCCTTTCTTTGGGTGGTTCTTCTAGCAATATGGTGTCATATAGGTTCATTGTATACTACTGAGTTACCAGAGTAGCTTCTTACATTTTCTGGCTTCCATTTGCACACTGACCTGAACCTACTGTGACTGGCTTGTGAGATGCAAAACACATTGCCTGTAACACAAAGAAGGCTCTCAGCAGTATCTCTAGGAGTGAATTTTTGCAAGGAGCGCAGTAGGACCAGTGAAGATGTCTTCACGTTGCCTTTTAAACCCTTGCTGAGGAGACTGCAGACATTTTCAGCAACAAGCTCCAAGTTACTTGGTCGATTTTTCTGCAAAGCTCTCCTCTGTATTCATTCTTGGCCCTGGCTGAAAGGCAAGGACTGTGCAGCCCGTATGCAGCAAGCCAGAATTGCTCAAGGCAGTAAAAAAATCCAGCTAGCAATAACATCGAGCATCCTTTTCAGGAGCCAGAGTCCTTTATTAAAAAGGTTTGCCATATATTCCCCCCACTCCTGAATTGATTTGTGCCATAAAATAAGCTTGAAAAGAAAAAGTGGTTGTTTTCCTACATGCTTCATTAATTTTTAGTTTTGGCAGGCAATATAAATAAAAGTATCAAGTGCACATCTAATTGAATCACCAGTGATTCCCAACTCCCTGTACCAGAGAACATGATGTAGCTGCACTGTTTAGCAAGCACGGATGAGTTAGGCAAACAATGGCTCACTCTGCCCAGAGGCTTTGGTTTAATCTCCAGCATTTACCTGTTTAATATGAGACAGGGCAAGAGTTGTTACAGTGGGGAATTCACAGCACAGACCACTTTGTACTTCTAGGTTTGCCCTCCAGAAGTACCACAGAATCATTAGAGATTGGAAGGGACCTCAAAAGATCATCTAGTCCAATCCTCCTGACACAGCAGGATCACCTAGACCAAGTCACACAGGAACATATCCAGATACCCATCAGTCTGGATAATCTGACTTCTCAGCTGTCAAGGGAATCCATGCCTCACTAAAAGAGTAGGGCTAAGGGAAAAATACTCAAAATGTTTTCTAAAAGAATGGTACTAGCCTCTGATTGTAATGTTCAGTGACCTCATTTCATAAAAGATGGCTCCTTTCCATGTTGCTAGTTGCCTTCTGCTGCTTAGCATAGACAAAATTAATGAGGGTATTTTGTATGCTTGTAGGGTAGTTATACCTGTGGGCCCCCTGACTTAAGAGGAATTACTTTATCAAGTGGTTATTAGACTGAGGGGATTTAACAGGGTCTTGTTCAGTGTTTTCCTGGATCCAATGACCTGTTTGTTGATATGAAGGCAATTCAGTAATCTGAGGAGATATTTGTTTTCTTTTTCTCTAGGATCATCTTCTGCCTCAAAACTGGCTCTGGAGGGTTCCTTCAGCTGCTGGAATGGAACAGCGATCAGGCTGGGGCAGGCATGTGACTTCATCATGGACTGCGCTGAGGGAGAAGATGAGGGGGATATGTGCAGTGAGTATATCTAAACCCCCAGTCTACATCCTCCATTTCCCAAAGCACTGATTTTTTTTGAGTTTTAATGCCTGAAACTTCAGCACTAATAGACTAATTTGATACTATCAAACAACCAGCATCCTCTGTAACATATGCAGTTTCTCTGGATGTCTGCCTGGAGCAGACCATCTGATGTATTCCTATATACTCCTGCATTAGTTTCGCAGCAAGTTCTTAAGATGCTTTTAGTACTTCAGCTCTTCCAAACTCTTGATCAAAAATGCAAAGGAAGTACAGCCTGAACAGCTAGATGCTTTACAGAATTATGAAATGTGTAGTTAGCTAGAGCTTTTAATCAAAATGTAGTACAGCATCTGGCAGAAGGGAGAGGAAGGAGAAAACTTCTAACATGAAAAATGGATAGAGGCAGTAGCTTGTCTTTGACCAAGTCCTATGTTTTTGTAATTTCTCTTGTTTTCTATCTTCTCTTCAGCAGTAAGTAGCCTAATAAAATACAGCAGAAGATAGCAGTCTGAGTTTTCTGAAAACTTGCTGTGCCTGAATATTTTGTGCTGCGTATCCTAGATGCTTTATGACTTCCTTTAACCATCTTTTTCTATACCTTTTCATGTCCTACCTCTAGATGTTACTGGCATGGAGAACAGTGGTTTAACCTGGGATCATCTAGTTAAAAGCTCACAATTATCTACTTCTCCATCATGTTAGATGTTATAATTTGAAGTTAAATTCATTAACATACACTCAGTGTATGTTAAATTTGCTTTCATAGAAACAGTGTCATCAGTGCAGACTTGCAGCTCCTTGGAAACAGTAATGCTTCATATTAGTAGTATTGAAACCTTTTTGGTTTAAAGCTTGAAAACAGAGCTCTAAAACTTAATGGTATTTCTATTGTGTTCTACAATTTAAATTATTTTTTAACTAGTAAAATATGATAATAGATCATTTAATTTTCATTTAATTGGAAGTAAAGCAGCAAAGTATTTACCATCCACAAGATGTCTGGATACACTCTTGTGTGTGTCTGCTATAAATGGTTCTGCCTTGTAAGGGTAACACTGTCCCTACTAGAGGGAATGGCACAGCTCCCACGGCACAGTTGTACCAATCATGAATTCAAACTAAGTACCACCACAGGGTGAGGCAGGCCTGGAGAAACATACTTAACTATTATTTTCAGGTGCAGGGTGCACCCATATACATATGTTGAGAGGCTGGTCGTGGTTTTGGTCTGAACCACTGCATGATGACCCAGTCGGTAAAGTGACCAATCCTTCTCTCTTATTGCTATCCAAAGGGGATTGGTTTGGCTGTCTTTCCCCCCCAATCCATGCAGCACTCAACTGTAGCTATTGCATAAAACAGTATAGCACATGCAGTTTTGTTAGCAAAGAGTGTTCTGAAATCATAACTGAGAAAATGTAAAAAGCAGAATGTATTTAACCCCCTGCTTTAGCAGAGCATCGCTCCCTAGCTTGAAGTCAATACCACACAGCTTGCTTTCAACCACAGGTACTGGGAAGGAATTCTTGCTCCCAGAAAAGTGCCCAAAAATCACCATCTTCCATTCAAACAACTAAGAAACACTGGCTTCCTTTAGCAAGAGCTCATGCTGTGGGTATGTCTTACCCACTCACAAGCCTACTCAGTCCTATGGATTACTTCTCTGCTTTTGCCTCTTTACTCTGTTGAATATTGTTGGCATAAGACTTCCTACACCAAACACAGGAATGATCTGATGTTTTAGATGCCAGCTACATCTTCATGGCAGCCCAATACAAAACACATGTCATCTTTCAGCATTTCAGCTGTCATTTTGCTCCTGAGCAACACAGATGTTTTCATCATCTTTTTCCATGTGTGACAAAAAGTGACTCAGATATATAAAGCAAAGAAAGGGTTTTCCCAAGTGTTCCTGCTTACACAAAAGAGCTGTCAAAAAAAGCTGTAGCTGTGCTCAAAACTGAGAGAAGAGCTATGAAAATTGTCATTAACCAAAGGCTTCTGTCTTTGAGCATCAAAGAAACACTTGGATTTGTTTCCTTTAGCTATGCAGGTACTGAATTATTTTCCCCCCTTCGTATTAATTTGATTTTGTTCCTTTCTTAGCTGAACAAAATCTCCCTAATGCTGCTGTTTGTTAATGCCTCCTTACTTATTAATGGCCAATGAAATGTCACAGTGCTTGTTCTGCATGCAGTCAGTGCTGTGAAGAGTGTGAAATCAGAGAAGGATAACCTCTAGGGAAAAACAAGTTGCTCTTTGAGTCACAGTCACATATTCTTGCAAGAGCAGAAGACGACTTCAGAGAGGCAGATATGGAATTAGATGCCAAACTGTGTTGATTTGGGACCAGACTGCTGGAAGTGCCACACTAGAATTTACTTTGCAGACACAGTTAAGACTGGGTCTTAGTGATGCCCTTATGTCCTCGCTAGAAAATTCAAGCTTGTATGGATTACACCTTACTGCAAACCAATATCATGCTTCCTTTCACTGTAGTAATCTTATATGTAACGTGTGTGGTATGGCACAAGGTAGATGTGAAAAACTGTTTACTGATACAGATTGGCAGAGGGCTGCTTTACAGAAAGAGAGCAATGTTTTCAGTAGTTCTCTTTTTAATTAACAATCTTTTAGATTTAGGATCAATATTCTTTTGTTGCTGGGCAGGAGGTCTGGCAAAAATTTAAATTGTACTGAAAAAGGTGAATATTCTTTTGTCTAGTCCAGAATGATTTTGCTTCCTGTCTCAAATTCACCAGAAATATCCAGCCTGGGCAGGTATTGTTTAATCAGTGAAAGGATGCTAGCAAAGTAACAGGAATATGTTTTTCAAAATAAAATTTAAAGGATTGGAGGAGCTGGTAGTCTATATACTGTGTAGAGACTCACGGTTTAGAGGATTTGCTCAGGATATGACCAACTCAGGACCGATTCTTTCTTCTGCCTAAGTGAATTTGAACCCATGTTTCCTATTTCCTTGCAGAGTTTCCTAGATTGTGGTCCAGAGTCCTGGTCTAGCTCAGACTAAAATGATTATGCAAGTCTTTCCTGGGGTTGCACTTCCACATTTTATAACCGTAGAATAGGGATTGAAAGTAATGCCCTCCATCTTTCAAATTAATCTCATAATCATCATTTGTTTATAGGATAATTTTCACTCTTTGCCTCCCTGACTATTTAAGCCTAGTAAGTACATTACCAGGTGAAGTAAGGAAGAAGAGTATTTGATTCATGAAGGCTGTGACTCAGGCTGTGGTTATGTGGTTGGACAGGCACATGCACATGTCTGTCAAAAGACCAGATGGCTGCTGGAACAGGAACCTATAAAGCTTGAATTTGTGGTAACATGAGCAAGTGACCAAAAAAGCATAGATAATTAATTCCACAGGGGCCAGTTTATTTTCCAGGCAAAAAGAAAGAAAGAAAACACTGGATTAATTTATATCCTAGTGATAGATACAGCCCAACAGTCTCCCTTCAAGCAACATGATGAAGTGGCAACCTGTTGCTGTACCGTTGTCTCTGAAGGTTCATGTCTTGCATACACTAATCCTTTGGCTTCCTTCTTGATCAAAAGCTGCACTTCTACCAACAAATTCCAACCTCTGGCAGTTCTGAACTCAGCAAAACCTTCTGGCATTAAAGGATAACACTTTGTTGACTGTTGAAATGTGTCTTCCCTTTTTATGCTTCATGTCTGGTAGAATTTGCCTGACTCAGGTAGAATTTTACTAGCATAGAAGCACCTGTTAATACAAACTCGTGTTTATTGTTTATGATTTATGTGCTTTTTAAAATTGCTTGAGTAGCTCATCTATTTGGTGTCTGAGATTTCCTTCTAAATTTGATAAAAGGCCATATGTGCCAGAGAAGTCCTTGTATCCTTTATAATACGAGTCTGGAATTTCACCTGAAGGTTTGTAGCTGTAGGATCTGCTTGATTTACATCTAGTTTTGAGTCAAGAGCCTGCTCCATCCACTTCATAAATTATTCTAGCTGCTAAATTTTCTTGCTATTAAAAGATGAAAAACCTGAGTTAAACAAAAAAAGCCCTTGAACTTAGATTTTGCTTGAAAGGTAATTCATTCTGAAGGCAGGAAAATATTTGCTTAGTAACAATTTTAACACCCTCCAGCATTTCCCTACTTCATCACTCAAATAAAGGCAGAGACTCTTGTGTTCTCACAGTGCTCCAGTCTCACTGGATTACTCTATCTTCTGTCCCATATCCACCAGCTGCTTCTTAATCTTACTAAAGTCTAAATCTTTTGAGGTCTCTGCCCTTAATGACACCATCCCACATGACAGTTTTTAATTGGTGAATCTCCTGCCCTCTTATTTATTTGATTTTCCAGTAAAGTCAGATTAATGTTTCCGCATCAGCACACTGTCTGTGGTAATGTAAGTTTGAACTATAAACATTCAGAAAATTGTGAAGTACAACAGAGAAGTGCTAGGCAAAGACCTCTTTATAGAGTAGCAGTATGTGGAACCCTAGGTGCTGTATGTGTTCCAAGTACGAATGTGCCCAGTGACCAGGACATCTGAAAATTCATGAAAAGTTAATTTGTGGAGGAGGAATGAAATTTTCTGGGAAAGTAATAGCTCCTTATTTATGCCCTTACTTGTTCATCAGCAGTGAGCTTTTTCTGGCCTCCAGGCAGGGATTTCTACTCAGATGACTTCTGCTGTTCTGACTTGTTTACATCATCCTAGGTAGCGTTTGGCCATGAAATGAATTCAGTTGGACACTGAGCCAAGCTGTTTCAGTAGGAATTCAGAACACATTATAATTTGTCATTTTCTTTGGATCCCAGCCTCAGGCAGTGCAATGAAATATAATCAAGTTTTGCAGAGGGGTAAAACACAAGGAAGCAAGTCTCTGCTTAACCACTTCATATTTAAAGACCAGGCTGAGTGAATTTAGAGACTTTAAAAAGGAAATGCTTAAAATAGCTGTAACTCTAGTACAGGTTTTGATTTTCTCGTAACGTATTTGGGAGCTTGTAGAAAATAACAGTAAAACATGGCTCTTGCCTTCATGTCAGTTTGGAGGTTCAATTTGGCCCTACTGAAAAAGCCACTGGTACAAGATTTGTTTGTTTCCTCTGTCAAGTGAGTTGCAGTTTATGTTCCTAGAAAAGCAAGTGTTTCTGTTCTAGGTGCTGAAGTGGTGGTTTTCCCCAGCTGTTCTCTTGGGGTAGACCAGGGAGCAGCTGCATGTGGCACTGACAGTGGATCACCTTTTGAGGTGCGAGCAGGGGTTTGATTGGCCTGCAGTCTCAACCAGAGGGTTCTGCTAATATGTAAGCATTTTGGATGACCTGGAATTTGATCTGGTGCCTCAGCGTCTGGCAGCCACTTTATAGACAGCAAATTTCAGAGGAAAAAAATTTAATCACAACAGATTCAGAATTCAGAACCTTCTCATAATGAAATAGCCAGAATCTCCTGGGCACTCTTGTTTAACGACTTTGCAACCTATCCTACAGTTTGTAAGTGAAGAAATTTTTATTGTGATTTTTAGAAGCAGTTGAAAGGAAAAACTGATATCCAGGATATGAGGTTTTACAATGTGACTGCACATTTTATCTTGCTATTTTAAACAGATTTCTTGCCCAATTTTCTCTTCTTTAAAAAACCTCAAAATCAAAAAACCCCTAAAACAAAAAACCCAACCACTACAATAGTTTTAGGGAAAGTTTAGGAGAAAACAAATATGGGCTAAACTGGATTTTAATAGACAATGGTGTAAGAACTGTGAGAAGTCAAGAGCATAATCATCCCTTTTACAGCTGCATCTGTTCAGCACAGCAATTTTTTGTAGTTTATTGGAAGAAGGACCATCCCCCACTGAGCAAGCATTTTTGAGGCTTTAAACTGCCAGCCCCAAGGACTGGTTAGCCTACATAGCAGGTGAAAATGACTGCTAACTCTCATTCGCTTCTCTTCTGGCATCTTTAATGCCTAATGTAACTCTCTATTAAAAGAGCACCTTTTTCACCCAGGCTTTGTGCTCTACCTTTTTCCCCATAAAAGCCAGTTTGTGCCCTTTTACAAGTGGGAAGCAGCCTGGTACCTGCAAGTTGTCAGCTGCACCCTGGCTGCAGAATCTGTATTACGGATCATTAGTGATTCACTAAAAGTGAAAATCATGTTGTAGTGGTGGTGATTTTTCATGGCATTTTACAAGGTACTTTTTCAGACAGGGCCACTTTAATAGGTTCAGAATCTGGCTTCGTGTTGAAGAAAAGAAATGCAAAGGTAGAATCAGACAGCAGTTGAAATTAGGGAGAAGGCCATAAGGGTTTGTTGAGGATGATGGGAAAATATATTTCATGAGTTTTGGAGGAAATGGGTGCAAATGTTCACATGTGGCAATAAGTGTATGGCTGAGGACAAAAGGATCAGTACTTTACACCCTTTGCAATGTAGGTAGAGAAAGAGATGGGAGGCATGAAGTTGCCTTCTGCTTTGAACTGAGATGAATATTACTTCAAAACAGGTTAATTTAAAGGGAAAAATCTAAAGTATCTATTGTTTGGAGCTGGAAACTTGCCTGAAATCATAAGCGAGAAACAGAATGAGTGGGCTTTGAAGTCTGAAAGTATGACTTAAAATAAAATTCTTCTTTTTATCCATCCAGCTCACCAAACTGATTCAGAGGTGCAAAAACAGGCACAAAAGGATTCAGTGCTTTACCTGACACTGCATCAGTACTTACATTGGGAAGAGGGCATGTTGCTGAGCTGAGCTGACTAGTGACCTAGACTGTAAGGGAGAAGAATTGTGTCAGGACCTCAACCTTATAGAAAATTTCTATCTGAAGTGCTGTAGGAGCAGCGGTTAGAGAAAGGTATCTCCAAGATATAACCTTTTTTATACCTGGCTGTAGAGGTATTTAGATATTTAGGACAACCCATGGTGTACCCTGAGATGTGTCCTCTCATTCAGGTTTGCAAAAATGAGCGGTGGGGAGTCACTTAGTCACAGCCTGGGCATTGTCTCCCTTGCAGAAAACCTCCCTTCATTCAGGCATGTTCATGACCGCACAAAAGGGCAGAATAACTGTGAGCATGCCCACACACCCAGGCAAACCTGGTCAGAATGGTCACTGAAGCTTCTCTATATGTCTGGGAATCTGAGTTATCCTGTTATGTGTGTCTTTCCCTTTTGCAGAAAAGCTTCCCTCTGGTTTTTACTGTTCATTTGAAGAAGGGGACTGTGGCTGGATGGAGGGCTTCCCTGTGTCACATCCTTCTCCATGGCGCATTGGAAGCCCGGAGCACAATCGTTTTCCTTCAGTAGAAGGTGAGAGTAAATAGTAAATGCAAGGAATAAACAGCAGAGAGCAGAAGATATGCAAATAGTGGGGAGAAGGGAACAAAACACAAGGCATGTTTTCCTCTGTACTTACATATTCAGCCTCCAGTGAAACAAAAGCTTTCTTTTTACTTTTCAGCACTTTGAACAAAAGGCTATCCTGTTCGCTTACTGTCTTGGGGGTGCAGAGTGGTACCCCACCAGATGCAAATACTGAGCCTTTCTAAACAATTTCACACTGATCGTAGAATTATGGGATATTATGGCTGGAAAGGACCTCCAGGATCATCAAGTCCAGCCCTCATCCCAACATCTCCCTAAACCCTAGACCGTGGCCTCAAGTGCTCTAGCTACTTGTTTTTTAAACACCTCCAGGGATGGTGACTCCACCACCTACCTGGACAGCCTGTAGTAAAGAACTTCTTCCTAAGATCCAGTCTAAACCTCCCCTGCTGCAACTTGAGGCAATTTCCTCTTGTCCTTTCATGAGTAATTTGGGAGAAGAGGTAAGCACCAGACTCACTAAAACTAAATGTTCCTCTGCATGAATCTCCTCTATACCAATCTTTTTTTCATTCTGTTTTTCCTATTTACTTCCTCCAAATCTCTGTACTACTTCATTTTTCCCCTACTCACATCCAAATGTTCCTTCTCTTTGCTCCATTGTCCCTTAAGTTCTGCTTCTGCGTATAATTACTGTATTCATGGTTATATACCATGGTTATGGTTATAGCCAAATCCCAGTAGCCGATTTCTAATCCTGCTGATGCAAACCATTGCAAGTTTATACTTTGGACACTGAACTACCTTTTGGCAAACAGGTTACCTTCCAGAAACACCTGCCAGGTTTTCCCAAAGGCAGTAACGTAAATCAGTGGAGACATCCATTGCGGAGGCACAGAGCATCTAAAGGGATACAAGAATAACAATAGAGTTCATGGTGTATAATCTCAATGGTCTTTAGAAAGTTAGATCCAGAGTTAATTAGCTAATGAACAGAAATAAAAAGGCAAAACCATGCAGGATTCAAAACCGACTTATGAAGTCACAGGCAAAAACCAAGGCTGGCTCGAATTGGGGAAAAACAACACAACATAAACACTCCAACACAAAGACTTACAAAGATAAATCACATGCTCTTACAGAACTGGGCTCAACTTTGTTACCTCCCTCCCCTCAGTAGGAAGAAACCCCTAGGTAGTGGTACCCTTCTGTGCTGCAGTGTAGAGCTGAAATAGTACAAAAAAGTACACAGGCACACCTTTTCATGTCAAGGTAAAACCCCTCATATCACTAGCGCCCTTGTTCCTCCTGTTACAACAAACTATTGCAGGAGCAAAGATTCCTCCAGCTTCATTAATATTACTCTGGGGTAGTATTTTCCATAGCTATATATTGTTCCACTTCTGGCCAAGGTAAGTATTCTCTTATTTTTTACCTTGTTAATTAAAATATATATTTATTACTCAAGATATATTTATTACATGACAGATATTAAAATACAATTTTTATTACTTAAAAGATAAAAATATGTGAAGTATTTTGTTACTGGGCCTTGCAAGAAGAATGAATTTGAAGTCATGGAGCAACAGAAGATAGCTGTAGGAGGAAGAAAAACTCCTATATTTGTTGTGTGTCATGTTTCCCAAGTGTGTGTTGGGTAGGCAAAGCAGCAACCCTAATAAACTTTAAAAGCCTTCTGCTGTCTGGCATTTCACTGTAAGAAGAGCCAAGTAACATAGGTTCTGTTGAGGTTTCACAAACCCTATAACCAGAAGGTGAGTGCTGTTTTTGATCTTCTTCCTACTCTTTTATCCAGGTAGTGCCCTCTTCCTTAATACCAGCAAAGCACCAGCAGTAGAAAACACCGTCATGACCAGTCCTGTATTTCCAGCTCCTTTGAGGAACTCCCCCTGTGAGGCAAGTTGTAAATGTTTTCATTTCTTTTGCAATTTACAGACCTGTTTTTTGTGACTGGCTAATTTTCAAACACAGGTCAGTCATACAGCACCCGCTTTCTCTGATAGCTTGTTGAAATATGGTTATCTCCTTGAAGAATCACAAAGTGTGCTCTGGACAGGTATAACCTGTCCTCATTGTATGCCCTGACATGATACAGGACAATCTTCATATTAGGTGTATATGCTGTAAGGGTAGGGCAGACAGCATTACATAAACACTGAGAAGAAGCAGCTTACTGCATGAACATTTTGTTTGCAAAATTCATGAACAGGCTTCAAGGCTGTTCCTGATCTCCTCAGAAAATATGGTGCATGCAGTCTCTAGTCCAGTCTTCATCATGTTGCACTTAAATCCTCATGTGGGCCTTGTACTGAAGTTAGCAGCATCAGAGACAAATTCGTATAGAACAGAACCAGCTCCATAGTCAAGCAGGGTCATAGAATCAGACTCATTAGGGATTGGAAGGGACCTCGAAAGATCATCTAGTCCAATCCCCCTGCCACAGCAGGATCACCTAGACCAAGTCACACAGGAACGCATCCAGGCGGGCTATTGACGGTCATAAGATACCAGCCTAAGCAAGTATATCAAGGCTTGCTGGGCAGCCCTGCGCATGGTAATTGCTGAGTCAGTTGTACTTAACCCTTAAACTGCAGCTTGTCTGCATTTTTTATTCTAGTCTGTAGCTTCATAGATTATATTGTCACTAACAGAATGTATTTAGGACTTCCGACTTTGAACCATGGCTAGTGACTGAATTTCACATCTTGATTGGTCATGCTAAAATGCCACACAGGCTTCTGGATTCTGGAGCAAAAGGTTTGGGAAAATTGACCAAAAAAAATTAACAGTTTCTTATTTGCTGGTTGAGCACTGGACAGACAAAAGTTCCAGTCATCTTAAAACGCAGAAAGGACAAGAAGAGGTGCATTAGAAAGTCCTCTGAAATTAAAGTGTGTAGAAGATGGTGTTTCTTTGGCTTAATATTTGGTTTGTTTCACTTCTTTTGGGTATCTCAGCTAATACATCAAAGTGTGTCTGGTTTTGCTCTCTTGATCTATTCATGTCCTCCTTCTTCTGGAAATACATTCTGCCTTGTTTTTCCTCCCTTTTGTGACAAAGGTGTAAGCAGGTTCTGAATATTTTAAGACCTTGTTCTGCTACAGACTAGCATAAGCAAATGTTTTTCATAACCCACCTGACACAGAAATCAGAGTGAATGATTTCCCAATATGTGTGTATGTTTTTTCTTGTGTATACAACAGTGCAAATAATTAAACTTGCTGTTGAGGGAGAAGCTGCCATGTATTTCATCTGCTCACATGCCATCCCACCTCCGTCACTCCCCTTGGCACTTAAAAGTCATCCAGATGTATCCAGCATTGCAGCTGTCAGTAATAAAGAGTGAAAGAGTTTGGCAAGGGGTTTGTCTCTTGCCTTTTCAAATAGTGTAAAAGCTTCTCTTCTCAATGAGCCCCTGGTGGCTTCACATTTTATTTTAGTGGAACAATCTGTCTGTAAGCAGGATAATTTAATTTCACTTTTCAGTACAATACAAGAGAAGAAAGGAGATATTTCGCCCCCTTACACTTATTCCTCCAATAGGTGCCAGCAAACTTCCTTATAGTTAAATTACAGGCAGAAAAGAGGTTGTGAAAATCATTTTATTCTGTCCTGTATTTATTAACCTTCAATCACTTCTCAATTTAACCCGCTTAAGTTCAGATACAAAAAATATGAGTTTTCTGTTACCTGTCTCTGCTGACAGCTCTACCTGACACGTCACAACCAGAACAGATTCTCTGGCAACTGAAACCCCCCTGGCAAGGCTCTCTCTGGATTCATGTGGCAAAGCAATATCAGCAAGTATGTGCAAATTTGACACACTCACAGTGAAATCAAGCCATAAACCTGCCCTCCCTCCTATATTTGATGCAGTTTACATGATTCTTTAGATATCTTGTTCTTCTTCATCTTGTGCATTCACTTGCACAGTGTCTTGTTCTGACATCTGGTTCCCTATCACGAAGAGGTTTGTCTCAATTTATGTCTTGCGCCAGTATATATTATGATAGAGGTTGTCTTTAATCCTGGCATTTAACATCCTCCTCCTCCTCCTTGTATACCTTCTCTACCCCAATATCAACATGCACAGCTCAGCTCCCAGGGATGGGACTGAGTGTGCTGCCCAGCCTATTTGAGTCACTCATCCTTCCTGAGCCCTTGGAATTCACCCCAGCTCTGCGCACCAGTCAAAGACCATATACTGCAAGCCCTGAGAACAATAGGGAGGCCAGCAGACATGTCCAGTTTGTGGATCCCCTCTCCTCTGCCTGCTACATGGGAGCTCTGAGGAATTACTCCTCCTGCTATTTACTGAGTCAGCTGACTCCATGCTTTTCAGCCCAAAGTGCTCGTAGGAATTTATTACCCCAGCTTTGGCATGGGGAGCATTACCTGCTGCAGGGCTGTTTACCAGGCGGAAGGTTTCTGACTCTTGGCCAGAATGTCCATGAAACCAGGACTCAGTGTTGATAATGAAGCAGTTGAGCAGTCCACAGTGGGTGCCAGCTACAGTTTGCTAATGCTTCAGGCTTGTTTTTCCCCCCCTCAGCCTGGCTTTTTAATCACCTACTGTTATAGACTGGCAACAGAGATGGCTAGACAGTCAGAAAATGCTAACACCCCAGACACCTGCAGGGTGGCCTAGTCCAAACACCTTTCCTGATGTTGTTCTCAGCAGCTGTTTCAGCTGTGGTGACGTTAGAGCTTGGAGACTCCAGAGCTTGCGTGATGTTTGACATGATATGTGTTGCTGCTGAAAGCAGGACAAGTGTGACCCTCCATCTTTATGCTCTTTCCAATTTGAGGTTCAATAACAGGAGCATACTGGACTGCTTGCAGCCTGAGCTCCCCTGGCATCGCCCACGCCCAGCAGGATGCTCCTCATTAAATTAGAAAGGCAAAAATCAACCTATGCTGCTCTATGTGCATCAAAAGATGAACAAATTGTAAATATGTAAGCAGGAGATACCATAATAAACACAGCCTGTGCTTTCCCACCCCTTTAGGATTTCTCTAATGTGCCTTGCAGTTTGTGTATAGCTTTGTATTGCACTTTGCTCCTGTTTCTTTTGAGAAGCTTTATATTTTAGATTTTTTTGTTCTTCAATACTTTTGGCAAGTCAGAGCTGTTAGATGGTGATGCTGCCCTCTGTTCTTGGTTCTGTTAGTTATTCTCTTTCTTTTTGTTGTTTTATTAAACCTTGGATAGAGTATCCTGGCTTCAAAGAATCTCTGTTGGCAGTTCAGACAGTCTTTGTTATCTTTTTCACATTGCACATTCAGTAGAGTCCTTTGCCTATTGACTCCATTAACTGTATGTCTAAACCCCAATTTATATCAAAGAGAGAAACTGTGGCACTTTCACTAAATCTTGGGGGAATGCAGGAAGTGGTGGTACACGTGGTCCATAAGAGATACTTCATTGCTCTAACGTAGCCAGAAACGGGGGGAGATACAGTGAAAACCTCAGGAAATTCTTCAGGAACAAAACAGTGTAACAGTAATCAAGAGGGGAAATCTTTTAACCCACATGTAAAAGCTCATGGGAAACAACGCAAGTGCCATTGAGCATAGGAATGTGCTTGAAGGGCAAAAAATTAATCCAAATGGTGGCCTGACTGAAGAACAGAATATAGAGCTTGAGCAACAAATCACAGCAGTATCCTTCAGACTATGATTCCTCTTCACACTATGATTCCTCTCCCCTGAGTGGGATTTGCTTGGCCTGTACATGGCCAGCAAGGCAATGAAGATCGTGGGATGTTCAGATGTTTCCTCGTTTTGAAGAAATCCAGATGCATGTCATTAGTAGCTGCTCTGCTGTCTGGGAAACCACATTGCAGTTAACATCCAAGGAAAGTGCTGTCATCCAAGACACCACCTATGGCAAAATTAAACTGCTTTGCTGCAGCTGTTAGCTCCTGGGTGTGTACAGTTTGCAGACCCTAATGGCCACCTACTTCTTAGCACCTTACGAAGGGTCAGAGAGCAGACACCAGAGCATTGCTAAGCAAGTGCAGAATCACATATGTTGACTCTCATCCCATTTTTCGAGATGCTCCCTGCTGTCTGAGTCCTCAGGCTCTGAAGGACATTGTGGAGCCTGTAGATTTTAAGAGCCATGCCTGTGTCTTTCCAAAGTGTTTTGGGATTCAGTCATAAAATGTTTTAATATGAGGTCCAGGACTACTACTGTTTTCTGTTCGGGCTTGGTACAGTGTCCCTGCCTGGGCAGCAGTAGTTATAACTGTCCTGTGAGATTTCATTTTGTTGTGGATTATTACTATTATTTCTGTTTGACAGTCACTGCAGAAACTTGAACAGTTGGAAGACTGGTTTTTAAAAAGTCTGCACTTTGCTCAGCACAAAGGAATCTGTGATAGACCTTAGTGCCATGTACGTAAAACTCATGCAAACTGTTTTGGTTAGGGTGTAATAGAGAAGAGAAATAGCAACAAAGGTGGTGTTGCCTGGACAGTGATGAATTTGTAATTAGCATTAAAATTTATTACGTTCCTCTCTGCAACGGAAGGGTACTCTGTGCAAGAGAGACTACACTGTGATTTGGAACCAGACTATTTCATTTTTCTGTTAGATTCTGAGTCAAACATTTTAAGGAGTAAAGCTGTACTGAGAAACAGTGAACAGATTCCTGTTCAAAGATCTTTATGCTTTTGGCCCTGCTGAAAGTAAGGGAAAACGTTTTCTGATGCTGTTTTGATATTTCAGCTGGCTATTTCTCGAAAGCCACCATTATATTATGTAGGTAAATACTGAACTGAGCCAGACTTCTTTAAGCCTCAACTTACTTTGTGAATATAACTATACTCTCTCTAGAAAATAAATATAGTGTGTTGATGCAAAACAGTCTAAATGAAGTTTGCCCTCACGTTTCGGTTTATACATGTAGAGATGTTTTCATCCACTATGGTTGTTAATTCAGTTCTCTCTTCTGGGCAAAAGTGTTGTATTTTTTAAGAGTGTATAAATCAATAACATAAATCATTCCTTGAGCGCATTCTGAGCCCCGTGCTGACACCTGCAGAGTGTGTCTCTTTTTCTCCTCTATTCCTTGAGCTTTAAATAACTTAGAAGGGTACATGGTAATAACATTAACTCCGAACATTTTTGAGCATGAAAAATGCAACAGAGACCTGCCTCTAGCACAGCCTTTCATGTGCTCTATTTTGCAGAATGTAGCTTCTTTCTTTGTTTTAAAGTGTTGCTCTAAAACCTGAACAGCTTATTCACTTTTTATCTTTTCTTTCTTCCTTTGCCACCTGGCTTCTGTGTCATTGCATTGGAGAATCTATAATATTGGAAATTTCTTGAAAGCCTGGTCATTCCACAGTGCTGTGGCAGCAAAATTATGAAGTCCTTCTCTTTCTTTATTTTTATGTTTGTTTGTTTCCTGAAATGAATGTGCTTTGTTTAGGTTCTTTATTTTATAAAAGTAAGCATAAGTAAGAAATAGTGTGAGAACAAGTAGCATTAGAATCCGTTTGTGTAAAATACAGGTTTATCTTGGTTGCTCAGGTATTTTAGAACTTCATTATCAGATCAGCCAATTATTTTGTCATTTAGATAAGGATTTTGCTTGCACATCTGAGTCCTAAGCAAAAGCAGAAGTGTCAGCAGACTACAAAAGAGACAGATAGTGCACAATTGTTGATCTGGCCACAAAAAAAGGAACAAGATGTTTTGGTCATCTTTCTTATTCATAAGAGCCCAAGTCTAAATTGCTGAGCAGCTTTAATAGATACCTGTGCTTGTGCTGTTGTGTACAACTGTTTGTCATTTCTGGTAAGAAAAACAATATTGCCAGTGTGATAAACTTCATGCTTCAAACAGATCATTTACAGAACTTACTGAGGCTTGAGCAAAGGTGTTGTCTGCAGCTACCATCTAATTCTCTGCAAACCGTCTTCCAACTTGCATCCTCACTTTGCAACGATGGCGTGCTTTCCAAGGTTCTTTAATGCCTGCCCAACCTTTACCGGGTCAGTACATTCATATCTGAAAACAACTTCTACTGTTTCCCATCCAGTGAGTAAGACCCAAGACAAGAGTTGTATTTTTCAGAAAAATACATGTCTGTACTTCAAGAATCTACAGTTCTTGGTCAGGAAAACTTTGAGCAATTCCTTTAAGCAAGTATTATAGATGGGGGACAAGGACTGGGGGTATGAGAACTAAGCAATAAGCTGTCTCACCAAGACATCAGCCTGTGGTGCACAGTTGGAATGTGGGTAACCACTGGGATCCAACTACTGCAGTTCCTTCAGGCAAGGGTGCATGCAGGCTCTTCTCTGTCCTAAAAATACCTTACTTTGAGCCCTTTTTCAAGTATGTCCAGCTTTTCCTCTTTCTTTGGTTACTTGAGCTAAGACTGACAGCTAAATTTTCCTGCTAGGAAGGACCATAGTGTGGATAGTCAGGGGCATTGCCACTGAGATAAAAAAGGAAAAGGTAACAGCAACTTTGTGGAGAGGCTTATTTATGCTGCTGTGAGTGTGTATCATTGGTCCTCGGTCAGACATCTAAGCACTACTTCATACTGGAATATTTCTAGACACTAAAGTAGACTTTCAGTCATAAGCAGAACCAAACTTCACCCAAAGGTTCTCACATTTTACTTCCTTATACCCAAAAGAAATAAAATACCATAGTCTCAGTTCTCAAGTGGTCTTCAAATTATGCAGCTTGTTTATTTGCCCTCTCTGTTAAACCTACCAAGCCCTATTGATATAGATTAAATTTTTGTTCGTTCTTGGATGAATTAAAATTTCTGCTTGTCAGTTCAGAAATTCAACAGACTCAGAGACTAAGGGGATTCTCCAAAAGCATCTTTCCGTATGGTCTGGTGCAGTACAGTTTTGTCTGAATGTGCTGTGTGTTTACATGGGGTGTTCTCTTCCTTTAAATTTCCCCAGATCTCTTTAGACCATTTCATTTACCAAGCCAGTGAGTTTGCATGTGAACATTTAACCACCAGCTATGGTGGGTTCTAAAGCCAGAAAGCAAGGTACTGTTGAGCCAGTGTCTACCTGGACTGCGTAATTAATTTCTCTGTGATGTTTATAGCTTCTCAATATTTTGCTGCTGGTTTCAAGCAGACAGAGATGTCTGATACACAATGTTAGGGGATTGCCACCAGCAACCCAGATTCAAATTTTTCCAAATGTGCCACTACACCACTTACAGGATGTGTCGTGTGTGTAGTGCCATCTGCCATCATTGATGCTCTATTCTGTAGAATGCATGCCAGCCCCATTCGGAAGTCTTTACTATGGTATCCAGCTCATCATCTGCTCTGGTTCACTCCAGCAGGTGTGAAAAGACCTGGACTGCCCTACTGTGAAGCTTAGAAACCATGGAAATCACAGCCAAAAATGCCCATTTGGACACAGTGCCAGTCGATTCACTCAGCGCCAGTTCATTAGAGGCTGCATGTTGTACTTTGCCAAAGAGCTGATCTCCCACATCTAATGCCAACTACTTCTTTCTTTCAAACAGCTGACATGTGTGCAAAGGCATCCATTCCAATTCATCAATTGGTTCAGCTTTTGCTCTAGTGTTACGTTAATAGCTATCTAAGGCATGCTCTTGTCTCACTTCTGACCGTGTAGATGTTGCCTTGTACTGTCTGGCAGGTGTCCAGAAGAGACAGAGGTCTGAAAGTTCCTGCATAGTAGGTGCTGCGGGATTTTAGGTCTCAAGTTGTGAAATGTCAAAACAGAATTGCTCCCACTTACCTGGATTAGAAATTCCACACAGTGTAACAGTGTGTTACATAGAGTTGAAATCAGGATCCTGACTTAGTAAGAGGAGTTGCTTTCTGTGCTGTAGGCTGAGTGCTTTAAATGTCCACTGGAATTCCAAAGTTTTGAAAAAAAAATCAAAAAAACTTTGGTTCTGTTCAGTTTTTTGCAATGGAAGTTGCTTAAGCGGGTCCGAAAGGTATTCTGATTCCAAGTAGAGAAATTTTCACTGTGATTTCGACAGCCTCACTTCATAGGCACTTAAAAATACAAAATGCCCAACAAACTGATTGTCACTTCACGTTAAGGCTCTGCGTGCACTAAGAGTTATGAGTACAGGCCTATAGGTACCAGTTTTCTTGACCATACAAAACCTTACACTTGTCTTGAACATCTAGTCAAAATACTGTGACAAAATGGATTCACAAGCCCAGTATGTAAATCCTATCAATGCTTGTGTCCTGTGTGCTGGAAGTACAACAGGCTCAGGACTGATTCCAGGCAAGTGTGCTGATTTTTGGACTGGAGAGAGACTAGAACCTCATCTAGATTTTTTTTTGGTCTCTATCATAGTTTTGCAGTGTCACTGCTGTGCTTGTAACTGGAGTCAGGCAGATGAATTCCAGTGTGTACTTAAATTCTGTACTGATAATTAATGTAGTGGGTATCCAGAGTTTTGTTCCACTCACCTAGAAATTGTGAGCATAAGCTAAGAACACTTCTGTCGTTTCAACTCCTAAGTCTGACTTGTCTGCCAGGATGGTCTTATACTATGAGATAAGAAGAACAAGTAAAATCTAGGAGTTATGTGTTATGCTGAGGAATGGATGTGAATATTTTGTGTTATCACGGCAAGCAAGTAATCTTATTCGGTGTTCCTGTGTAAAGTGTAAATTTAATTCCTGGACTACTCACTCAGGCTTTTGAAGTGTTGAAAACCAGAGCACTACTTTTTAACACGCATGGGTGCTAGATTCTGTGACAAACACTTTCTTGTGCATAAATGATCCATTGTTAATGTACTTTTAATAAAATTCTACCAATTTTCTCACCTCTACTGGTTAATGAGATGAGACCCAGCTCCTGCATGCAATATATATGTGTATTTTACTTATTGTCTTTAGCAACAAAGAGCTAGCTCTTCTTCCTAGAAGGCTATACTCATAGAACATTGATTCTGACACTAGTGTGTCTGTAGAAGGGTTTGTTTTTCTTTTCATACAGTGAGGGAGAGAAAGTGGAAAAAATGGGAAAATTACATGCAGAAAGTAAATAGAATCATGGAATTGTTTAGTTTGGAAAAGACTCTTCAGATGAGTCCAACTCAGCACTGTCAAGTCCACCACCAAACCATTGATCCAGCCTGTCCAGATCCCTCTGTAGAGCCTCCTTGCCCTCAAGCAGATCAACATTTCTGCCCAACTTGGTGTTATCTGCAGACACTTAGAGTGTACTTGATGCCCTCATCCAGGTAATTGATAAAGATGTTAAAGAGATCAGGCCCCAGGTTGTGACTGTCTGCCAATTGGGTTTGACTTCATTTACCATCACATTTTGGACCTGGCCATAGAAATGGATTCAAATGCATTAAACATAACCAACATGTTCAAAAACCTCTTCCCTAAGGTACTTCAATTAACGAGAAAGCTAATTATTACTGAAATTTTATTGGAAAGTATGGAGAAAGTTGGAAAGAGGTGAGGGATATTTCATTTTTGAAAAGAATATCTGGGGGATAAGGATGTTATTAATGCTGATGCTGGCTTACTGCAGCTGTTCCGTCATGTTTTTGCTATTGCCGGAATGTAAAATTTATTGCTGAAAAACTTTTCTTCTTAACTTGAATCTCTTAGGTAGCATCTAGGAGAGTGTGATCTTTGTATTGCAGATAGTAGAGGTATTAGCTTATCCCTTTAAAATTGCAAACACTTATGTGAAAGCTCAGAGATGTTTTGGAACCAACTTTATTAAAAAGAAAGGCCAGTACTTCCAGTATTAAATAGCATATGCATGCATATATATATATATATATCTATATATAGCAGGCTTCCACATCTGTGGACTTTTCTAGAGGGATTACCTGAGCATTAAGGAGGGAGAATTAACCTTTCAGTGCTTGAAAACAAAGAAATTAAACAGTTGGGAATTTTGCTAACTTTTGGACAATGTTTGTGATGTTTATTATGTTCTCTTTCTTCTAGCTACGAATATCACGGCTCATCCATGGTGTTATGCTGGGAGATATATCCCTGATGGTGGTTGAAAACAAGACAGGCAAAGAGCAGAGCTGGGCATTATGGCATTCAAGTGACAGCAAAGGTTTGGGAATATGGCAGTGGATGATCTTACCTCTCCCAGATATACTGGACAGGTATGAGTCTCCTCATCATGCTCTTTCGTGGTCATCTGTCATTTTACCACCAGCTAGCTGGCAATGAAAATGGCCATCATCTTTCCTTCAAGTTGTTCACTCAGGGAGAGGAAGCACTTTGTTCCTGGGTCGTATCTTCTGTTAGAGACAGGAAAGAGGAGAACTGAGTAGTTAGAGCAAACCATCCAATTATAGAAGTCTGGAGTGGTGGTCTTGGTTCACAAACTGGGTCCACGGGTAGTCTTGCAGCAAGTTGCTTAAACTTCTGTCTCCATTTCATCAACTGGCAATATGCATTCTCCCCATGTACTGTTTTACGTAGCATATTTGATCTTCTGGTGTGGTTTGCTAGAGTAGGATGTGAGCTCTATAGCTGATTTATTTGCTGTTGTTGTTATCGAGGTCCCCACTGTTCACTGTGTCTGGATCTGAGAATAAAAGAGGTGGGAGAAGGACCTGCTACAAAATAGAAAAGGACGCATCTGAGCACCCTTGTGTTAGTGTAGCAGGAGGCTCAGCCTAACAGAGCTGCCTCAGTTATGACTGTACTCTGGCTTTATGCATAACAGGTTTCCCTGGCAGCATATGCTTAGTCTGGCAGCATATGCTTATTTAAAGAGTGTTGTTTTAGCTGGATCTCACAAGTCAGATTTAAAGGAATGCTCTTGTTCATTGTTTACTTTTGGTGTGCGCTCTGCCTCATGCTGGTTGCAGAGAAGACATATTTCACTTCCTGCAGCCCTGGCCTCTTGGCTGTGGGATGCAGCTATACTCTCTGTTATGCACACCGGTGCACTTCATCTGTTTGGAAATCTGTGTTCTAGAAATAATGGATTTCATTAAGGAATAATTTGCCCCATAAGAAGTTTGAACAAACATGGTATGAATATATTTTTTCTTTTGCTGGCTCTTGAGGATGCATGTAGGCTGCAAATACAACAAGGACACTGCCAACGCTTTGGTCCTGAATGTATAATTAATGTATGTGCATCAAAGATTTAAAAAATATCAGCATTAGGCTTATTGTGCAGTCACTGCTGAAGCACCATTTGTGAAAATACCTGGTTGCTTCATTCCCTTCAGCTACATTTCCTTTGAAGAAAGGTGTATTTTGCCATTATTATTTATGTGATTTGTTTTCTAATGGTGCCAGGGGAATGTTTTGTACCTGAATTATTCTGTACTCATGCTACTGCTTTCTTTTAAATTCTCTGTGCTTGCAGAGTCAGACAGAGAATTCTTTGATCTTGGGAGCTAGGCTAGCAGTGGTTCGTGTGGAATCACAGATTCAACTGATAACATGGTGCTGACTGTTATATATAAGGTGCTGACACTTACTTCTCTTACTTCCCCGTTACTTATAGAGAAATACAGCTGGGTTCACTGGGGGAAGGGAGTTTGTTGGAGGTTAGGGCATGTGCAAGGAAAACTTTGAAGTTGTGTTGTCTCTTAAAAAGTTTTTGGTTTTATTTATTCACAGAACAAGCACTCTTTTAATACATTCAATCAATAAGATTGACTTCATTGAAACCAATCCTTCCTGAGAAGGAAGAATGTCCTGTGAGACTTGGAAATACTGCATGTGACTTTCTCACTGTCTCAAAACCTTAGAAAATCTGGACTGATGTATATGTTTGGATGGGACTCAGTGCAAGCATTCACTGGAATGGTACTGGGGAGACTGCAGTATAGATAAATGATAAATCTATTGAACTGCAAGAAGTATTTAATTGATGTGAACATTGTGCTGGTGCTGCTGAAAGCTTGCTGTGTCTGGTTTTTTCTAATTGGTTCTTGTGTCAGTAGCTTTCAGAGTCTGTGTTAGAAAGCTTGATATTGCAGACATGTCTACAGAAGGAGATGAAACTTTAAATCACCTCACGGAAGTAAAGCTCTTGAATAAAACACACCAGTGTACCAGTTCCACAAAATATTAAAGCACATTCCACTGTGATTGGGAAGCTGAATGGAAAGTGTTACTAATAACAAGATAATATGCTCTAAAACTACTCAAAATCATACTTGTTCAAAATCTGCTTAGCCATGTTTGGCTTATAGAGCCTCAAAGAATAATTAGGAAGATTTCCAATAAATTAAATCAGTTCTATCTTTAGAACCAGGTATTTCTTAAATTTTTATATCCTTCAGGCTGTTGGAGAAAATTATATTTTGACAGAAAATCACAGCAAGAACATTTCAGGTGATTTGGCAGGGACAGAAAATAGGTAACAAAGAAGCTAAACTGGGTCTGAGAGTTGTTAGATTTCCAGCACTGCATTAACACAGGCAGCCCTGGACACATGCTTGATTTCCAAGAGTGCAATGAGGAGAGCATTGTCTCCTTTCCTCCCATTTGATCCTTAGGAAAGCATCCAGTTTCCATTTCACTTCATGTGAAGTCTTACCTTTTGTGTGTGGCTGTAAAATAGGCTGAAGTCCTGCCTCTTTTTTTTTTTGTAAAGTTGGCAAAACAGCCTCAAGTGTCATCTCATGTTGTGTGTGGGTTAACGGAGCTATAATCCGATTTCAAATGCTCGGTACCTTCTGTGCATGGAAAATGAAAGGCTAAGGGTGTCTGGAGAAGGATATGCCATCAAAGCAGCTACGATTAAAGGAGCCAGCTGCGGACAAGAACACCTTGAACTGTTGGATGAGCAGATTGTACCTACTAGAGGCAAAAGGCAATGTCTCCAGAGATCATGTATTTTAACTTGCCACTTAAATTCACTGAACATGAACTAACAATCCTCGCTGTGCTTCATTTGGTCCTCATGGAGTCACCTACCCCTCCATGAAGAACATGTTATGTGCAAATCACATAATTTGCACAGATTGGTGACAGCTAAAGAACAAGTCATTTTTACTGATTGGAATGTATATGTTAATGAAGTGCCAAAACATTACAGAGTCACAGAATCATTGAGGCTGGAAAAGACCTCTGAGCTCACCAAGTCCTAGGGCCTAACATCACCACAATCACCTAGACGATGGCACCAAGTCCCATATCCAGTCTGTCCTTAAATACCTCCAGGCATGAGGACTCCACCACTGCCCTGGGCAGTCCATGCCAATGTTTGATGACCATTTCTGTGAGGAAGAGCTTTCTAATATCCAACCTAACTCCCCTGGCACAGCTTCAGGCCCTTCCCTCTCAACCTGTCACTAGTCGCCTCAGAGAAGAGCCCAGCCCCCACCTGACTACAACCTCCCTTCGGGTAGTTGTAGAGAGTGATAAGGTACCTCCAGAGGTCTCCTCTTCTCCAGGCTGAACACCTCCAGTTTCCTCAGCCTTCCCTCATCAGACTTTCCCTCCAGTCTCTTCCCCAGCCTCATTGCTCTCCTCTGGGCCCGCTCCAGCACCTCAATCTCTTTCTTGAAGTGAGAGGTCCAGGACTGCCCCCGGTACTCGAGGTGAGGCCTCCCCAGATTGAGAGCAGTGCCGAGAACAGCACTGTTGTAAAACTCTTTTCTTTGAGGGAAAATTGCTTTTTGTTTTGCAGTAATAAACCTGTTGAGGATTGTTTTTTTTAACATCCTAGAAATTCAAGTAGGAAACAGACTCTTGAAAGCTCAGCTGTAGTTGTTCAGGGTTGTCTTCTTGTATGTTTGGTTTTAGTAAGTAAATGTGAGTGTTTAGGTTTTAATAATGATGTAGTCATGGGAATGTGACAGCAAGAGCAAACAGAAGCCTGATATAATCAAAGATGAGTGATTTGTGTAGCTAATAATTAGACATTCTGTTAGTGTAACTGTGTGGTTAAGATATATCACAAAGTACAGGTACATGTGGCAAAGTGAATCTCTGGAGCCTATTGTGGGCTGATGCTTATTATGGCCAACCAGCCTAGCAATTGTTTTCCTGTGGTAGAAAAGGTGGAAAAGAATTGGCTCTAAATGGCTGAAGCTTACCTGGAAAAAAGTAGTCCTTTAAGAAGCAGATTCTGATTCTCTTGATTCCTACTCCTTTGGTGAAGTTGAGACAAGCTGTGGAGAGGCTTGTAAACTAAACATCACACACAGAATCATGAAGCATTTTAGTTGCAAGAAACCTTTAAGGTCAAATTTAACCATTGGCCTAACACTGCAAGGTCACCACTAAATCAGCGCTACATCTACACCTCAGGGACTGTAATTCCACCACCTCCCAGGGGAGGCTGCTCCAACATCGGATAACCCTTTCAGTGAATAAATTCTTCATAACATCCGATCTGAACATCCCCATGTGCATCTTGAGGCCTCTAGTACTATCACTTGCTACTTGGAAGAATATCTGTCTACCACCTGGCTTGAGTGGCCTGAAAGCGGACTCCATGTGAGCCAGGCCAGCTCTGGTATTTTAAGCTCTATATTCTCTTCTAAACCTGTCCTTTTCTTTAAATCCTCACTGTAACTTCTGTGAGAGGAACCAGGTAAAAATGTCAGGTATTAACAGCAACCTGTCCAGCCTCAATATAGTCTTCTCACAGAAGAAAATACTATAGAAATACAAAAGTAATGTAAACTTGCCTACTGCTTAGGAAGGTTTCCTCCCCCTCCTTTCTCACTAAGCTTAATTTTTTTCACAGTAGAAAATCTAAATTTGTAGGCAGTCTTAAACAGAGGTGGCAAGATGAAGGAGGAGGAGTGAGAGAGTTTACTTGAGGACCCTATTAACTACACTTTTGGTTGTAAGTAGGAGCGGGAGCACCTTTTGCTGATAGCAACATTAGGTCCTGTGTCCTTTTAACAGGGCTGCACATTCAGAAAACAAAAAACATTTTCTTGTGATCTCAGTGTTCCTCAGAGAGCTTCAGAATTATTTTCTTGGTGATTATTTTCTCTTAAACATGGACTGGGGTATTTTATTATGTTGGAAGATAAAAAAGTGACTTACCTGTAAGAGTAGGTATGTGTATGACCTTGAGGAAGAAAGCAAAACAAAATACAGACTTCAATTACCCCAGAAGGTGATATTCTATTGGAGCAAGTCCAAATTAATGTCCAGATGATTGTACTTTCTTTAAACTGACTTCTTTACCTGTTCCAGTATTTCTGGCTTGCTGGATTTTTAGAAACTGCATTAGGATTCTCTTTCAGACCTCAGGAGTGAGATCCTTTGTTCTGTACGGCTTCTTCAGCAGCTCTGGTCACAGTAGCAGCCAGAATAGCTGGGGACCCTCTCACTTATTGATGCCATAAAAAGTTGTCTCGAAGTTGTACCACTGTTGTGCTTCCAGCAGCTGTGACTAAGCACTCTTCTTATAAACACTTCTTGCAGTGCTCTCTCTCTTCCTCACACTCGATTCAGATTTTGTACTAAGTTTCTGGACATCAAGGCATCATCATCAAGGCAGAAAAAGAAAAGTTCTTGTCAACTTTTTATACCCAGAGGCCTGTTTGTCTTGTGTTATTCCCGATCTTTCTTCCCATTCTGCCGTGAAGAAACAGAGATCCTCTCAACAACTTAGACATCTGTCTCTGTACACATTGCACTTATAATACACTTGTATTAATTAGATTCATCTACATCCAGATCTCTTTACACCCTACCCAAGAAACCTGTGTTGCTCTGACATGGTCCCACATTGCTTTGTGAGTGACACTTCAATGCCTGTATTGTTCTGTAGCATTAACTGTGTCTGCTACTGTCCTTCTTTGAAATAGAGTTATTCTGCTGGTGTCTGTTCTGATCACCTGAGAAAGTGGGTTTTGATGACTGTGTGCAGTGTGTCTGTGACAGATTTTGTTCGTGTACATATTCTGCATGATTGCCTTTAATGCCATCTTTGAATCTCAGCCTTTATGACTAGCCATTAAGAAACTTCCTGCATGGCAGTTCTGTCGCTGTAACTGAGTTTTGTTAACACGCTTGTATTTCTCCAAATAATCTGACTTCACCTCAGCATTTCTTTTATCCCAAACAGTAAGTATTCCTTTGTGAAGTGTGCTAACAGTGCACCATTTGTAACAGAGCAGTTAATGGGAACCTGTATGTAATAAGGGTTAGTGACCTGAAACCTCTTTGTTCTGTAACTACCTTGGTCTCAAGCAGGTTCAGCTGTAATTTTTTTAGGTAGATAGAGAAATCAGTTCCATCAGAAGCAAAACATTTCAAGTTATGAAATGGGAGCTGCAGGAATAGGCACGCCATGTTCATGTCACTGCATGAGGACGGAGTACAGAGGAAATTAACATTCAGTCTTGGTTAATAATCCCTATCTTTATGATAAAAAGAAAGAAAAAATAACGATTATGAGCCTTTCTAAAATAATAGCATGAAGTCAGCTGGCTGAGTCTGGCTAATGGAAACCTGAACGGTCTTTATGAGTCAGGGACAATATTTAGGTGGAATTCAGAGTTGTTACTGAAGGAAGAGAGCTGCAAAATTTGAACAAAATCAGCTTTCTGAGGTCTTCAAATCGAAGTTTTTATTTCCCTCCAAACAGTGGAGGGAAATAATACCCAAAAGTTTACATTTCTGTGCACTGAAGACCTGACGGCGGGTGATGTAAGCAAAATAGTTTGTCCTCGTGGAGGCTATACCAACATATCTATAGATGTATTTTCACAGAATCACAGAACATTAGGGATTGGAAGGGATCTGGAAAGATCATCTAGACCAATCTCCCTGCCAGAGCAGCATCACCTAGACCAAGTCGCACAGGAACATATCCAGGCGAGTTTTGTACGTCTCCAGAGAAGGAGACTCTACAACCCCCTGGGCAGCTCATTCCAGTGCTCTGTCACCATGAAGAAGTTCCTTCTCATATTTATGTGGAACCTCCTGTGTTCCAGGTTACATATTTTGATATTTTTAACTCTGTATTTCCCTCTGTAAATAAGCCCCATATGTTTTGAAGGTAACCAGTCTTGTGTCAAGATCGTGGTAAAAGTAAGCAAAAAGAACCAACAGAAGAGTGATGAAGCTCAAATACTGACCACACTGAAATAAAACCCAAGATTCAAAGATCCTGAGGAATGGGGAAGAATACACCCCAAAAGCTCTGATGTTATCCTGTTTCTGTCAGATTTAACTGAATTGGAATATGTTGGTCCTACCTTTCAACACAATGTTCATCTGAATTCAAATTTCACAGATTGGGTCACAAAGCACACTGAAAGATGCATATTAGTTCTGCCATCAGTACCATTTCTTATCCATTACTCTGAAATATTTGATCAGTAGTTACCCTTGAGTGGGTTTTGAATTTATGTAAAACTTGTATCCTTCAGACAGCTAAGCTGATGTTTCCCAGAGGGGAGGTATGAATTGGGCTTTTTTGTCCACCTGGTACAGCATTTTCCATCTGCCTCAAACAGATTTAAGGAAAAGTAAAACTGGCTTTATCTGAATTGTGTACACAGATCAGCTCTGCAGGAGTACCTTGTTCTTCCAAATTGTGATATATCTAATGAGCTTTTTTCTAGCTGCACTCCTGAGGTCAAGTAGGGTGAAAGAAGGAACAGATAAGTAAATTCCACCAGACCACAAATAATGATTTTTCTAATGTCCAAGCCATCCTTTTGTAGCAGCTGCATTTTCATTCCAATTCCAAACACAGACGTAGCTGATGAGGATTCGGATTCCGTATGAGGGGATTGCTGGGGTTTATTAAGCAACAAAATCATTATAAACCTGCCAGCACTAATTTTGCTGCTCTTGTATAATTGCCCTCGGGAATACGCCTTCATGGCTATCCACCACAGCTTCTGTGTTTGCAGTAAATATGTCTTCAGAGTGCCTTGGACCAGTATCTGTGCCATATATGTGCCAGCTGAAGTACTGGATGTGCAGTCAGCATACCCCACTTTGATCTGAGATATCAGTGAGACGTTGTAACCTCCAGCATTGTCAAGAGTCACTGCAGGAACACATGGTTCTGGTGTTTCACGATCAGCTTCACCAAAGCCAAAGGCATTTGCTTCATTGATTTCAGGGATCAAACAAAGGAAAAAAAAAAAAAAAAAAGGGGGGGGGGGGGGTTGCTGGGGAACAAGATGGTCTGTTGGGTTTTTTCCATCTTACTGATTTGTGACATTTCCTTCAGTTTTGATGAAATTTCTCTCCTTAGCCCATTATGCTGAAACCACCAAAGCTAATGATTGAAATGGTGGTTAGCTGGTGATCTTGTTTCAGCGGAATTTGAAAGACATCATATTTCTAAAGTAACGGTGGCATTACACTGTAGAAGAGAAAAAGATGAAGTATTTGTTGAGGAAATGCTGGTCTCAATAGAAGGTTTGTACTGAAACTCCATTTATGTTAGAAAAACATTAGATTAGTAGGCAACTAGAGGAGCACTGATGGTCCTAACTCTGCTTAACATTCACGTGGCATTCTGTCTGGGAGGCATTTCTGTCACCTTTTTCATCCCTGCTACACTTCAGGAAGCTTCTCAAGTGCTCTGATCCCAGTGCTCCTGCAGGCAACACCTGCAAGGCTGTCTCTTGCCTTGAATGAAGAGCAAATAAAAGTAAAAACATATTGCATTCTTACATGGGCACCTTAGATGGCACTCCCTTCAGTGACAGAAATACTGGCTTGTGTCATGCCCTCCTGTTCTGAGGTGCTGTGACCTGAGTGCCCATTAGACATCCATGAATGGCTTAACTTTTACCTGTGTAAAACATCAAGGTACTGTAGAGAATGAGGTTTAAAAAGTATTTCATGTTCCTTTGCATCATATCCTACAGCATATGGTAGTTTCATGTTTTTCTAGTCTTGATGCAGCCTCTCAGCTTTATGTCTGACTTCTGGGCCATGGTTGACTGCTTTTAGAAATTGTTCTTCCTAAGCAGAGAAGTGACTATTTTATGTAGCAGATATGCATCAGAAGAACACAAACTTCCTAAGCTAAGAGAAAATTCAAATCCATGAGTGCACTAAATTGATTTGTAGGATCAGATTTTTAAGTATTTGGCTGTGGATTATTTTTGTGCTTCCTGTTGACTTCTAAGATCACTGACAGTATTTGTAAGATCTCTGTTTACAGCAGTCTTTCACTCAGAGATGTAGGACTGGCAGAACTGCCCAGCAAATGACAGGTGAGAGTGTAAAAATGACTTAAGGAAAACCCATCCAGCTTTTACAAGGAGATAGTGAGTTCTACTCTTCCTACAGAGTATCCAGTGTTAATTCCTCTGCTTTGTGACAGCCAGGACTGCTAGATAGCCATTCCTTCATGAGAAAACACCAAATACTTTCTAAATTGATTTCAGACTTTGATTGCCAGTTTCTTTTAGGAACTCCAAACAACTCCGAGAGACCCAGCCTATTGGTTTTTTTAACACTCCAGGGTGTAAATCATTTGGGACAATAAAATCACTTATATGTCTGAGGTTTTGGCAGCTGAGGTGGGGGGGTTTGCATGGAAAGCCAAAGGACTTTATTTTTTCTGTCTAGACATCCCACGCACGTGTAGTTGTTCCTGCTTCAGACTGTATGCCTCTGGAGGGAAGAGGGGCTGTATTCTTTTTTCTGTCTACTTACATTCATGTACAGCTTTCCTCCTCAGATCATTTTTGCTTGTTAGGGGTGAGGATTCTTACTCTGACAATTTCATATTTTTATATGTGAAAAGAAAAGCTTTTTTCTCTCATTTTAACTGCTTAATCATGATGAACTCTGAGTTTCATCTCTTTAACAGAATTTAATCCCCATTCTTCCAATTTGTGCAGGTTTTGGTTTCAGATCATCGCTTCATGGGAAGAAGGATCTGATGCCATTATTGCTTTTGACAATGTCTCCCTTAGTTTGGACTGTTACTTAACAAGTAAGTTTTCCTTTTATCTGAAGTGATTTTTCTTTTATTTGCCATGTAATTGACATCTGGAAAGAGGTTGAAACTGTGGGGAAAGGGATTGGGTGGTGTTATCTTCAAAAGACTCTTGAAATGTAAAGGTGCATTTCAGAAATACCTGTGCTTAGACAGAGACCATTCAGACACCCACCTTCTTATTAGAGCCAGCCACAGAAAGGGTTCCAAATTTGGCAATATATAGGTAAAGTGTGGGAGAGTCAGCTTCCCCCTGAGATGGTAGCATTACCTATTCACCCAGGCTGATGCAGAAGCCAGTCTTTGTTTATATAGTTCCACAAGACCTGTTTTGCTGTGTAACAGTTATGAAAATGAATGACAGTTGAATTCTGGCCTGGAAAACAGAGGCATCCTGTGACTGACACTAATTTTGCAATAACATTATGCACAATACCCCAGTTAAATTAGAACAAGTTCATCGTATTTGGACAGACATGCATTTATTGCTGAATCAGAAACTAAGACCTTCAGTCTGTCTTACACTTGGGAAAAATTTGGGTTCTGAACCAAAATTTATGATTCACTGGCCTCTAGAATGCACCCGGTTTATACCTCTGTTGACAGATTTCACCCCATTTAGATTTTTGTGGAGTGTTGGTGTCTGGCTCATCTTCCATAATCTCATGCGCAGTGGATTGCTTAACTTGTAAATGTGTTCAACCCATGACAGATCTGCTACTCTGTATCCCAGACCAACAGCTTACATGAGGATTGTGGGACTGCCTCTCTGAACATGCACAACTTCTACCTTGGGTTGAGCAGTAGAACTCGCACATGTTCTTTCATCATCTAGGCTTGAAGCTACAATGTCTGTAGCTCTGTCCACAGTGAAAATTTCTAATCCCCTTCCTCACTCAACAGCAGTTGCTCCCTTCCATCTGCTTTGTATTACATTAATTTGGGACATGAGTCTTTCCATTTATACATAACACCCCTCTGGCTTTTGTGCTTAAGTACGGTGTACCTCGGGCGGCAGAGTACTGAAGAGATCTTAAAAATAGCCTGTAATTAAATTGTACTGGCTGAAAGAGAACTTTCTAACAATTGCTAAGAATTGTATTCTGTATTTCTACTTTGTCTTCATTCACTTGCTGTTTTGCCCATCACTCGTTCCTGTTTATTTTTCTTTTGCCACAGTTCCCATAACAGCAGTTGGAAAGCCAGTCTGTTCTTTCCTCATAATAAGGTTATACCTAGTGACTGCAGGCTCTTATTCTCAGCAGAGAAGCCTGCAACTCTTAATTTAGCTTCAGTTTGGATCACATACTGACTCAGCCACCTTTGGTGATAAACTAGTCTGACTTCTTGTTTTCTAGTCAGTGGAGAGAAGGCACCTCGAGGTACCACTCCAGATTCAAGCAACTTGCTCACCAGTAGAGACGGCCAGAAGACATTTGGTTGGGAACAAAAGCTTCTTGGAAATCTCCAGCTCAGCACTGCCCCAGTTTCTGGTCCAGCAGGTAACTGTCTGGTCTGAGAAGCAGCCTTTTTTGACAGTTGTGACTATATGTAACATGGTTTTTTTTTTCCTCTTAGTTTTACCAAAACCTTTGTTCAGAGTTTTACCCAAGTCTTTTACAAACAAACCAAACCAAAACGAAACAAGCTCTTGAAAGTTTTGGCTGGTAACTGTAACTTGGACTTCAACTGTAAGCTGGTGAAACAACTAGAAGGAGCCTGTTCTTGAAGTAAAAAGTGTTTTTATACTCTGAGAGGTTTGTTTGTTGTCGTGATCATATAAAAATAGTCAGGAATCCAAGTGAAGTGTCCAAGTTGACTGAGTCCAGGATTCAGTAACCTGAACACCTGTATCTAGTTACTATAGACTTAATTCAAAATGACCCAGCTCTGCTTTTTCAGAAATATTTTCATTGCACATTTGAAAGAGAACAGTATTGGACTTTGTTTTTAAAACATGGTTTTTAGTTAGTTAGCGATGTCAGTCTTGTACAGTCATTGTTATTTTTGTTTTCCTCTGTCCCCCATCTCCTCTTCAGTTTAACTGTAGTGGCACAAGCCAAATACACTCTCCCTTCTCTCTCCCTCAGATCACTGTCCCCCAAATGTTTGTCTCTTCTAGGTTTGCCCGCACATTCACAATATCTGTTTTGGGATCTACATGTGCATTTCTGTTTCATACTGCTTCCTTCTTTTCTTCTTCCCAGCTTCTCTTCTATAGTTGATTCAGGTGGCTGTAACCTCCAGCCTACCTGGGGCACCAGTGCTGACCACAGAAAAGTAACTGTCACCCTCAGCACTATGCATAGCTGTTTCTCCTCACTTGGTGCTAGGTAGTTACCTGCCAATTTGAAAGCGTAGCTGGTGTCTGCTCCATTTACTTTGTCAGTAAGTTCAGTGATTCGTTCCTGCTTTATCCTCTTCTCCATCTCAGAGAGACTTCGAGTCTGTTCTGTTCTAGGTTGTGTTGCACTTTGCTACCTGCAGTGTACTGTTGAAGTACATGAACTATGATGTTAGCTCAGATACAAACAGCAGTCTGGTCAATATGGTCAAAAGCTCCAGACAGCCTTGAAAGCTTGCCTGTAAAGCTTTATGTGTTAGCCTGCTCTGTGCTGCACAGCAGAATGGCCACTGGTGCCTGAACTCACGTGTGACATGAGCTCTGGCAGTGGAGGCAGGTGATAGTCTACAGTGTAGGCCAAGAACTGCTATCAGGTGGAGTTTACTGATACTTTATGTCTTGAGCATCACACAGTAAGAAAAATGCAGAAGCACTGGCAGCAGTCTTCAGGAGAATGAGAAAGGGAAAGAGCCCAAATGAGAGGATGCTGGGCTGGCTGGACCTGTGCTTTAGCTATAAAGGTTGTGTTTAGCTCTGTTTCAGATGTGTGTGATCTCAGGCTGGTCATGAAGACATAATTTCTAAAAACACCCTCTTTGAAGAGCCTTTGAAGTGTCTCTTCAATATCTGTATCTCTATTTCCTGCCTGTAAATAGAGCCACCTTTTACTTTTAAGTGTTTTCAGTATTACACTGAGGTGAGTGATCCTGTGGTAGTATCCCAACACAGCTGTAGATTATGGGCTTCTGGCTCACTTTCCACAGGAATGGCAATACTTAGGCTGTGATGTAGCTCCCTAAGGCAGCTGTACATTTACTTCTAGGTACTTAGTGTTTTAGTAACTCAGAAGACACTAGATATCAGGTTCAGATTGCAGAATGGTCTAAAGTTTGGATGCAAAGTTTATGTAAAGTGAGTGTGCGAGAATCGTTCAGGCTGTGGAAGATCCTAAACTTTCCAGAAATCTGTTAACCGCTGCCATGTGTCACACATGGAATGACCAATCTGCTGTGTAGAGTTGCTACAACTAGTACAGGGGGTTTGCTCTCTCAAGTTTCTTGATGATGACCAAGACTAACACAGAAAAATTCACAGAGGTTTCAGGTCACACAATTACCAGCAGTACAAGGTGGCCATTAAGTAGATGATCACAGAGCAATGCAGATGCATCCTTTTCAATTAACTGAAACATGTCCTTTGCTGAAATGACAACTTTTTGCTGAAAGGTTGCAGGAGAAGCTAAAACCTTGAAGCAGCCTGAAAATGTTGTAGGAAAGCAGGAAATTGAAGCAACTTTACTGATGCTAAGATTTTCAATTGAAATTTTTAAGTCTGTACAGAAGGCTGTGCACGATTTGTTTAACTTAAATAACTTTATTAAGGCTCTTTGGCTCAATTTTTAAATAGATGAGGTGTTAGTTTAAAACTTAAAGCTACCCAAACCATAGCATCTTTCTACAAGGAGTTTAACTAACAATTAAAAAAGCCAATTTATGTCAAACCAATGCAATTTCCTTTCACAGACAAGGCTGGAATATGGAAATTCAGGCATATGAAGATACAGTAAGCAGTAATGTGAAACTCTAGGTAAACAAATTACTATCATGGAAAGGGGAGGAGACAGAATAGGACTCTCAGTAGGCAAAAGGAGATAACAAGACAGAGTAATCAAGTTTTAATTAAAGATTCCTGGGCTTCTGAATAGGCTTCTGAGTAGGCTGTAAATACCACAAGGACAGCGTCTCTTTTGATGCTTTGGCTTCACATATATCCCAGTGACAATGTACTTGTGTCAGGGCTCACAATATTAAAATGGTAAATTGTGAAATGTACAAAAATATTCACCTTTTGCCCTCTCAAATCTTGCTTTGTTTTGTCCCATCTGATCTGCACATCCACCAGCCATTGTGCAACCTTCGTTTCATGCACAGAATCATCATCACATCATTTTCTCATCTGGAGTGGATTATTGTTTTCCTTCAGTTCCAGTCTCTTCCCCACAACACTTGGTGGTTACAACAGATTTTGTCTTTTGTATCAGGGAGAGTCCTTTTATGAGTACTCTGTTTCTCGGAAGAACTCTGAGTCACGTTAGTTAATCAGATTGAAGGAGCTGAAAGGACCAGCAGAGCGAGTATTAAGTAAAGGAAAATTACATTTGTTTGCTCTTTGTGTGCAATTATACTAACTGAACTGTTGGCATAATGCAATAAAGGTATTTGCAGAATTGCATTTTTGTATTAAGCATCAATTAACACAGTGAGTAACAGGTCAGTGTCCTCTCCTCAAGAAAAGTAGCATCCTAAACAATGATAGAAACACTCAGAGATGGATGCTATGATCTCCCACTGTGCAGGCATGAATTTCTGTATTGCAGTCTTTACACTCGCTTTCTCTTGTAGAACTGAAAATGGCAAAGGCACAATACTGAAAACCAACAGACGCCCAGATCTCATCAACTGGCATAACTGTTCTCCAGAGTTAATCACACAATTGATATTAACAGGGCAATTCACACATTTTAAAGGTGCCCTCTCTTAAGGACAGCAGTTTAAATTGTGCAGAAACTCCTATAAATCTCAGGAAAGACTTTAAAAACATTTTGACACTCTACACAACTTTTTTATCTCACCAGCATTTCTAATACCCTTTTTAACTGTGAACAGCAAATTCCAAAAGAGTTAGTAACGTGTCTCACTTAACACCCTTTATTGAAGACTCACATGAGCTATTCAAGCGAAACATAAAAGAGAAATTTGTTTTATACATCCTGCTTCGCTAGTTTCTGATTCCAGAAGGTAAAATCCATCCTCATTGCCCTTTGTTGATGTTCAGCAATGACCTAGCCCTGCTATATTAACTACAGATGACTTCCTGCAAGGATAGTGTTCCCTTTATGTGGACACTTAAGAAAAATCTAAACATGAATCTAGCTTTTAGTATTTTTTTTTAAAGATACTAGAGATCAATCTGACACATCTGTTGGTGCTCAAATATTCTTCTTATTGAACTGGAAAACACTTTTCAATTGCCACCCTCATCTAGACAAGAGAGAGAAAAGTAGGAATAGTAACTCCATAAATAGCTGAAAAGCTGGTCCTACTCTTAGTCTGGCCGTGCTTGTGTAAGGTTCTGGTATTGCTGGCGAGACTCACTAATGGCTGCGATCACTCTATGTGCCATTGTGTAGACAAGGGGACTGTGACTGTGAGCACAACGTAGTTCTGCCATTTGCCGTCATCTTTCATACCCTGCCTTGCCCCATTAATCTCTGACAAATAATGCTGGAAAAGTTAATAATCTCACAGAATTACTGAGGCTGGAAAAGACCTCTGAGATGATCAAGCCCAACCTCAAATTACTCTCACAGGACGCTGTTAAACTGCAGAAGCTCCACAGCAGACAGGTATTAGTGAAGGTCAAGATGGGCAGTAAGCTTTTGATTTCCCACAGTGGTTAATATTGTAAAGAGCTTGGGAATGTTTTTACAAATAGATGAAGCAAGTTTTCTGATTCTTCATGGCGTCAGGTTTGATGACATCTGCTTCGGAGAAAGAAGTAAAATAACTTCTCAGAGGAACAAGTAACAGAATTAATTGCCTCCAGAAGTTGTAGCTGCTGGGGTTCTTATGCATCTGAAGCATGAGACCTTATAACTCTTATTAATTGTCTTCACACTATTGGAAGTAGGTATTATCTATTGGCCTGAGTAGAGGTTGTTGGCAGTAAGTTCCACAAACTGCCTACGTATTGTTCGTAGTCACTGATACATTTCACTTGTGTTACTCATGGTTCCAAATAAGCCCCCTATATGGTCCATGGTTGCTAATTTTCTCAAATCACAGTAAACATTTGGTACAGAATGAGCTGAAATTTGGTTCAAACCAGCTTAATTTAAAAAATGCCAGTTAATACATTTAAGGCCTGAGGAACAGCTAAAATGCTCGTGTATGTTTTGTGACATGAAGTTTATGTTCCGTATGTGCCAGTGAAATTGCTTCCTATGTCAGATGTACAAATGTGCTTTAGGCTTTGCTCTGCTGTTTTCTCTTCATTGGTGCTGGTAGTTATTTGCAGCGGTGCCTGCAGCAGTGCTGCTTTGGGCTGCACGTAGCATCACAGCTCAAATGAAGAGGTTATTTTAGTCTCCAACAGTTTTGTTCTTTTTTGTTTTCCAAGAGCAGGACATCACTCCTCTTTTCTGTGGCTGAAATCCAGACCCTTGATTGTAGTGCATTTTTCATATCCAGCCAAGCTGCAATGAAAACTAGGATTTCTTTTGTGCAAAAGAGAATAAGCATCAGTGCATAAATACATCAGTAAATCTAATTTGTAAAGAAGAGTTGGGATAATGATTTTTTTTAAAAACCTCATTTAATGGAGTCAAAATGGCATTTCTTACAAAATGTCATTGCTGGGACCTTAGCAGCATGTTAGGGAGATTGCCAGGAATCTTGCAGAGGGTCAGACTTGTCACAGAATCACAGAAACGTTTACGTTGGAAAAGACCTAAAGATTATTAACCTACTCCTACATTTATCCCCTCTAAAACATATCTCTAAGCACCTCATCTATACAACTTCTAAGCACATCAAGGGATGGTGACTCAACTACCTTCCTGGGCAGCCTGTTCTAGTGCTTTATAACCCTTTCAGAGAAAAAGAAATTCCTGATGTCCAGCCTAAACCTTCCTTGATAAAGTTTTGGGCCATTTCCTCTAGTCCTATCATTGTTTACCTGTGAGAAAAAGCCAGCATTCACCTCTCTACAATGCCCTTTCAGATAATTGCAGAGTGCAATAAGGTCTCTTCTCAGTCTTCTTCAGACCAAAGAAGTCCCAGTTCCCTCATCCACTCTTTGTAAGGCTGGTTCTCCAGGTGTTTCACCAGCCTGGTTGCTCTCCTCTGCACCTACTCCAGCACCTCAATGTCCTTCTTGTAATGACGTGCCCTAAACTGAACTCAGCACTTCAGTTGGGGTCTCACCAATGTGAAGTACATGTGGGTGAACAGGCAGAAGACCAAAGGTTTCCTCTGTCATGTTTCTTGTCAAAGTGGGGATTTCATCTAATGAGCAGATGTGTAAGTTACTGTCTGAAATGTAGTTCCTCAGTTCTGCATCTGGGTGTGATTTTTAATTTTTCTGCTGCTGTAAACATGAATTTCCAGTTTTTAAACCCAGTTAGTGTCTTGCAGCTGCTAGTGACAGACTATTCAGAGTTACCTGTTAGTTTTCATCATGCTCAACTGTTTCTGGAAAGGGGGCATCTGTAACCTGTGTAAATTTGGGCAAACTTCTGAAATCTAGCTATTTGGGAAGATTTAGACTGGAGAGTCCTGCTTTTTTTCCCTTAGTATGAGGTGCCAGCAATTTTAGCCTGGCACACACTACAGAAGGAAGGAGAGTTATGTGGTGCTGTATGTGACAGACCAGTTGTGCACTGATGGGAAAAAATCTATGTTTCTCACCTAGCTGCTTAAGGATTTTCGATTCAGTGCTGCTGCTCTAGTCTTTGGAAATTAAAATAATGCTTCAATTTGAGTTACTGTAAACTGCTGTGGCATGCAGCAACCTGTAGAAATGCTCTCTCTCAGCATGAAACATGCTGCAGTCATTTCTAGAATCAAGAGAAAAATCAATACTTTACAGGGAGTGTATGGTTATTCTTACTTTAAAAAAGGAGTGATGGGTTATCTAAGATGGGCAACGCTTTGTTTCGTTGCTGGATTAGTGATTAAAGATTTTGGGCTGCTGTTACATCTGCAGAATGAAGACTGGCTTTGTGAAACACTGAAAGAGCCAAGTGGGAGAAGTGTGAGGTTTTCAGTGTGTATCCGCGATTGTAAGACCCTTCTGTACTAATTATGTTGAAACAGGGCAACTTCTTCCCATGCCATACTCTCTGCCGTTTAATTCGGCAGCAAAGTTGTTACGAGTTGGACTGGCTTTCAGGATCACGTATGAAAATGCATATAAACAGAAGGAAGACTGTTTGCAAGTAAATGCAGCAGTGACAAAGAGGAGATGACACAACACCTGGCTGTAGGTTTTGCTGAAATCCTTAGTGCTTCAAATCAGGCATCTCCATAGATTTCAGTTTGGTCAGACTCTCTCTTGCAATATTTTTGGCAAAGGTCACTACCCAAACAGCTACTTCTGAACTATTTCTTTTCCCTTTCCTGTCTACCATCTACCTGAAGAGAGGAAGTAAACATATCTGTAAGCACTGGCTGCAGCAGCTGAAGAAACTGGAATGGTTTCCATATAATCTTGTTGACACCACTGTATCAATTACAACAGGATTGCTTTTGTTTGCATTATCCTACGTTTACATCCTAAATGTAGGATAATGTCTCTTGTGCTCAGTCATATGCAGGTTCCTTGTGTCATAGTCCCTTCACAATAACCTATCTGTGGGCTTTCAATCTTCCCGCTGTCATGCTCTTAAAAGCTAGATTCTAAGAGCTTTGATGCACCTTCACTCATCTAAAACTACTAGCACTGTTTGCTCTTACCCTGATACAGCCTCTGCACTGAAATAAGCTCCCTCTAGTCTGTTCAAGAGGCAGAAAATACAAACATTATTCTGGTTGCTTCAGTTCAAGGTCTGAAGGGATAAAGTTTGCAGCAGAAGAACAATTTTCTTCTGTTCCACAAGGGCTCTGGGCTTTTAAGGAAACAGCAAACTATTAAAAAGCATTTTGAAATAAGACAGTTCACTGACCCTTGTGCCTGGAACCCAGTGGGAGTCAAGAGCTGCCAGTCAAGAGACCCAGCTGTGCTGTGTGTTACATGCATGGTAGTCTAGAGGTACTTCTGCCAAGTCCAGGTAAGCAGATACTTAAGAAACAAGATTTATTTGAAAGGATTAAATCAGAAATGTAAAGGATAACTGTAAAAGAATTATGCACATGCTGTGGTCTGTCCTAGGTTTTATCACTTCCAGTTTTCCATTTAAATACTCTGAAGTTTCGGGCTTATTGTCTCCTTGAAGGTCACCTACTTCTGCCTTTGGGTACATGTTTGATGTTTCACTGGAGATATCCAAATGGCTTCTTATTGTTCCAAAGACAGTTACCTGCCCGCTTCACTAAACATATGTTTCAGTGCAGGTGGCTTAGCCCATGGGATATTGCATCGTTAAATCACTGTGATAGCTGACAGAATGAGTCTCTCATCTTCCATTTTGTGTGAGATTTTCCTTTGTCTTTGGAATGGGGTTTTTCTGGAAGAATAAACATAAGTAACTTGTGGTACAAAACTGTTGATATCAGAGCTACTGGAATATTTTGCTTTAGGAGCTTCTAGACCCCTTACCTGTTCTATCCTCTCTTACCTGTTGTTCTTGGGGTCTGGTACAGCAGAGGCAGAGTGGAATTATTCTGTTTCTTAGATTCTAATTTTAAGACTTTATACTACCACATATTGCAGAAGGATTGAGAAAATAACTAAAATAAGTATGTAGGTACATACTTGCATGTAAAACAAGCAAAAGTAAGAAAATCTCTAGAGCATCCTTGCTTGGGGAGTTTTGAGGAGGGGTGGCAAAGACTTGGAGTACGAGGGAAGAGATTGTTCTCTCAGCAGTGCTTAGACTGGGGAGCTTTCTTGAAGTAGTAGTTTTGCATTGTTTCTTGGAATATCCAAGTCTATAACACAAAGGTTTTTCAGAAGTATCAGCCACTTTATTTCTTAAAGTCCTGACAAATTCATTTTTGATTCACTTTGTGCATTGAAATTTTTTAGTAGAAGGAATTTAGGTTAACTTCAACATTGTTTTGTGCAAAGGTAATTCATACATTGTGTTTGGCTAAACAGATGTGTATCCTTGTATTTCTGATGGGTGATCCCTCCAGTAACACTGATAGTAGAACTGCTGGCCTCTCTCCCAGAAACCTGCACACCACCATTTCTAGACCAGATCTCTTAAGCAATGGCTCCAAATTCCAAGAAGCAGATCAAGCTAATGCTCTGTCTGACCTCAATAGTACCATAGCTGAAAGGGCCTGTACATGTTGTATTGCATTACTGAAAGCTGGGGGAGATAATGGAGCCCTTTGAGAAAGCCCTAAGGAAGGATGACTGGCCCAACATCTTTTATAGAAATTGCATTCTTTAGATGCATTTCAAGTCTTCTGTCTTTAATGGCAGTAGAATTAACTAATAGAGTTTACTAGGTTAACCTGTTAGTAAGTATGAAGGATAAATCATGTAATTGTAACAAAAATGCTTAGTCCCAATAGAACTTAGTTTTGATTACATATGATTGAAATGATACATATGATCTGTATTTCCTGATGTGCTAGCAAATATGTTAGGGTGAGTCTCACAACAGCTTTGTGATCTTGCAACTGTGTTGGCCCTGGTAATGGATCTTTCAGGATAAGGATGACTTTTCCAGCCTAACATATTCAAATGATAAACAAACTATATTTTTGAGGTGTAAATTAGCAATGCCTTGCTCTGTTTGTACCGGGCTGACATTTCCAGTTGGTGAAAATAGCAGATCTGCCCTAGAACATGCAGAGCTTAATGCTTGTTTTGCAGGACTCAGTAAGGCGTTTTGCCTTGTGATGTTAAACTTGAACCTCTTGAGAGCAAGTAATTTTTCAAGATACAATTAGTTTATTGTTATATTTTAATCACTGATATGATATTGTATTTACAGGTGTTTATCTAATTAACAACTACTTCCACATATAAAACAAATTCAGTAATCAAATGTCTGTAGAAAATGAAAAGGCTAAAATGCACTGGTCTTGAGGTTATTAGCAGCCAACTTTAACAGCCCAGAGAGCAGAGCCCAAAACTAGGTGGTCTGTGTTGCAGTTTACTCTCCTTTGTAATCTTTGCCTTTTTGAGCCTCAGAAAAAATAAAGCTAAGTAAATAGTTGTGATATCTTTCAGGATATGTAGACAAAAAGCTGTCAAACACCAAGATACACTGTGCTTTTAAACAAATTCTGTATTTGTTCTGACTCAAATCTTGGGCTAAGTTCTTCTCTCGGTCCAACAACATAGAGTAAACAAAGAGCAGGACAGTTACTTGATGTTCAGATCATGCCTTGTGTGTGTCCTCATTTCAGATCATTGGTTATTCACAACATGTGGTGCCAGTGGACCCTATGGCCCCACACAGAGCCAATGCAATGATGCCTACAGGAACTCCAACCTCAGTGTGATTGTAGGAGCTGAAGGGATTCTCCAAGGCATTCAGATCTGGAGAGTACCAGCGACAAACACATACAGGTAAGGGAGCAATATCTGATTGTCAAAATGTATTTTTGTTTTCAAAAGTTCTTTGAACTGCGGATACATGCTAGAGATATATGAAGTATTATATTAGAAAGTTGGTCCTTCTCCTTGATCCTAGAATTTCCAGCCCTTTCAGCTCATATTTCTTGTCTGGAAGATGCATTTTTTTGGTCAAAGATTGAAGAGAGATAATCAATCACCTGAGGCAGATGATTGATGTTAGGTATCTTTAACCTAACTGGTTGAGGGTTGGGAGAGCTCTACAGGTAACTCAGAATCAAGCGTTTTGACCTCCCCAGGCCAAGGACCATGCATATCCCTGTGAATCCTGTGGTCAGGATGAGTTTCTCACTCTTCACCTGGTATATAAGGTACAGTCATATATCAGCATTTTTTGTGGGACAACTTGCAACACNATTAGAAAGTTGGTCCTTCTCCTTGATCCTAGAATTTCCAGCCCTTTCAGCTCATATTTCTTGTCTGGAAGATGCATTTTTTTGGTCAAAGATTGAAGAGAGATTTTGGAAGCCAGCCACCTAAATATTAGGCTATGTGATACTGAAGGAGCTCATGCTTAAACCTGTCTGTGGAGTTATTTTTAAAGGGAGATGGTCAGATATAGGTTAATGGCACTTCATCAGATTTCGACCATTTCTTTTTGGTTTTGCTATTTCAGGGGAAAGAAGTACAATCAAAGTTTAGTTCACTGTATCTGAACAGTAACATCAAGCTATTACATGCATCAGTTTGTAAGCAGAACTGTCTACTCGAATCAATGACTGCCTAGTGATGTTTTTTTAATGTAACATTCCCTATTGAAGCCAAAGTTTGTATTGCGGCTTTCAAAGCAGAACATTCCATTGAAACTTTGAACAAATTTCAGCTAAAACTCTAAAACTTACTGGAACCTTTTTTTTTCTTTTTATTGAAAAAGAGTATTAATATTGAGGCTAGATATCAGTCTAACAGAAGTCATCTGCAAAGCAGCTTTGAGAAACTGGCTAAGCTAGACTAGATGCAAGTTCTGCCAGAGTGCCTAATGCCACAAGGATTGATGGTAATGAAAAAATTAATGATATTTTACTCAGCTATCACAAATGAGTTGCCTGAGGTGAGTAGAGTTTTTCAGGACAGGCATGCAGTACGTATAGTTATAAAGTATGGTCCAAAAGAGAAGAGGCTATAAACTTACAACCTGGTCATTTTTTAATATCACAGCCCAAGAAGAGGCAGATTTTTCAGCACAACTGTAGGCTGAATTTGCAACACAGTGCAAACCACTGGTCCTGCAGGGAAGACCTGTCTATTTAAGGCCTAAAAATGACTTAACAAACTTCTGGGTTCTGTGTAGGTAATAGATGGCTAATGTCACTGGTAACCTATACATAAATGGATGACATTCTCTTCTGTACTTCTTACAGCTACAGCAGAGTTTTCACAGCCTGGATAAAGGAGGCAGCAATTGTGAGCTTAAATTAACTTGACATATGCCTGATTCTGGGCTGCTGAAGGGGTAGCAGTGTGCCCGGTGTAGCATAGCCCTAGGCAAATGTCAAGTTGCAATATCAGTTCTAGGGCTTCCCAGAGTCTGGACCACTGCCTGTATTTAGCTTTCCACTGCAGGCCTGCTGCAGTGTGGGACCTGTGAGGTAGCCTGGTGGCCATCTCCAGTGTATCTGACCCAGAGATAAAATACTCCAGCTGGCTGTTTGGCTCTTAAGAAAGCTGTTGTTAAGTCATACCAGTACATTTTAGACTCTGTAATGTAGAGTAGAGAGTTACATTCCTGGCAACTGCATTAGGTGGGGTATGGATTGTGTGAACATGAGGCAGAACGTGTGTCACAGAAATGCAAAGACAGAAAGCTCATCTTTGCACAAGTGTCTACTATCACAAGCAAACCCCACTCAAAAAACCCCACCATCTATGAAGGTCAGAGAAGACTGCCAAACACTGTAGTCATCTTCATCTGAAGACTGGGAGTCCTACATGTTCCAATGCTGATACTGACATATCACTTGGTTTGCTGTCACAAGACTTCACATTTATATAGCAATAAAGTTTGGCAATATAAAAGAATAATTTTCTTTTCATATTTCCTTCTGAACATTCAGCAAGCCTTGTCATCCCATATCTAGGCCTATGATCAAGTATGAGAGATGTGAACTGTAACAAATTACACATTACCATCCATTGTCCGAGTCCTTTCAATTTTTAAAGCAAGACTCTCTGGTCCGTTTTGCTGAAAGTCCTATATTTTGTCAGTTCCACTGATCTCTCTTTTCTCTGATCCTTTCTTGTAAGGTAGCAAAAAAAAAATGGCACAGTGGAATACAAAACAGTGTTCTTCTAAGTTGGCTTCAGTGTTTACTATGACCTTTCTATCTAACGGTGGACTTTCTCCAGTCCTGGTTTTCACAGCCAGTGTACTCTGCTCATCCTGATCCTTCCTGAAGATGCAGTTTTCTTTTTCAGTTCCTACAAATACCATAGCAAAAGAAAAGGAGGAAGACAGTGTTCTGTGTTCTGGTTTTATCTACCCAGAGTGTTCTGAATCTTACTTCAGGGCCAGCAAAGTTAAGCAGATTCCTCCTGTAAAAGAAAGCTGTGTCTGAACAATGCAATCCTGCTAAAACTTGACATCAGGATAACCCATCCATTTCAATAGTGACACATTTTGAATTGGGAATTACAGACTCCTGAATCTTTCTGAGTTTTATTTGTTTGCAGCCTTTGTTAAAGGCCGAAATGGGTTATCCTGAACTTCCTGACATCACTGCTTGCATGTAAAATCTGTTCATAAACAGGAAAATATGGCCTCTAATTGTAGCTGATTAGCCTTGCCAGCTTGCTGTGCCTGATAGTGCATCTCATCAGCCATTACAAAATCCTAGAGCAGATCAACTCAGTCTTCAGATTCATACAGCATCTGTTCAGGGTAGCCCAGTGCTGTGTCCATCACTTATTCTGCTGGCTCCAGGGCAGCTTTACTGAGGAGTGATTGCTTTGGTTATCAGCAGTGGCAAGAACATAATCATGTCACATTGTGAGGATCTAATGTGCTTTATGAGGCACTTGATGCTTCATAGTTGCTTCAACATCAGAACTGTTCCATTCTGGTTGCCTCTGAGCAGTATCACAAGGCAAGTTCCTCTTGCTAATCATAAGGGAAGTTGTTGGCTGAAAATGAACTGGCTGCCTAGTCTGTTCAGGGTGCTCACGTGTGATGGGCACTGCTGCTTTGTAGTCTTTTTGCACGTGGAGGCTGTTCTTGACAAAGTTGAACCATGTGCTAGAGGAAAAGATGAGTTAAGCATAGCATCCACATTGTGCTTGCTGTACCATCATGCACTTGCTCAGGAAGCCAACTCTTGTTGCAGCAGAGATGTGTGTTTTATCACGATTTATAGAAAAAGCTTTGAAATCCTTTGATAAAAGCTTTTTCAAGTTTGTAAATGTTTATGTACTTGGAAAGGGAGAGAGAGAGAGATGTTGAACATTACAGTGGTACAGACAAATGTTGGGTTACACCAACAACAGTAAGGACCTCTGAATCTTGACTGCTTGAAATAAATGTCTCAGAGCCTTACCTGAAACTGGAGAAGACCATGTATGCAACCCAGCCACTACTGCCTGGGGATGATGATGCATTCATGGTGACTCTGAGTTTAGCCAGGACACTCTTCTCTCTTTTGTTTGCTGCAGGTAGTGTCATGGTGTCATGTCCATCTATTCTTCTGTATTTCTCTGGTCCTGGGAATAGGAGAGCTGTTTCCCATCTGGTCCATGCTACCAGCAGCAGTTATGCTGTCTGCTTGCTCAAGTATCCCCCTGTCAATCTCATGCTTAGCGTTCTGTTTAGCCATATGTGCTGTACTTCCCAGTTCTCCTGCTTCTATTCTTTCTCCTCCTTACTGTAAGCCTCTCAAGGGTATGCCTTCTGGGAAACAAGATGAGCTTCCTATATTAAAGTTTCAAACAATGGAGACTTGCTTGCTCTGTCCTCACTGAATGTTTGCCTAAGAATCAATGTGAAGCAGCTGGTTTGTTGCTATTGAAATTTATAGGTCCAGGCAGAGCAGAAAACCAAAGTCTTCAAGCACTGAGTTGAGATTTATCTAGAATGAAGGGCATGATCCTGTGACACTGTGTACAGTTAAGGTGTGCAAAGCAGTACATACAAGTTTCTCCCTCAACAACTCAGGTGCCATGCTTTTGTTTTCTTTTTCCTGCAGCATATCAGGCTATGGAGCTGCTGGTGGGAAAGGAGGGAAGAACACCATGATGCGGTCCCACGGGGTGTCTGTGCTAGGAATTTTTGACCTCCAGAAGGATGATACCTTGTATATCTTGGTGGGACAGCAAGGAGAAGATGCTTGCCCCAGTGTAAGTGATTGCCCTTCCTGTTTTGCTTTAATGCCTTCTACAAATTTGTAGAATTTAGGTTTGTGTCGCATGACTCAAAGGTGAGCTACAGTTTTACTGGGAGGGCATGACTGTGAAAAGATGAAGTACCATGTCACTGTGCTCACTTCCTCTTAGACCCAGACCCCACTGACAACACACTACAGGTTTCTGGATGATCTGCATATCTCAGAGTATATGTGTGGGTTTTTTAGAGAGAAAAGACAATTCTACTTTCCTTTGCTCTGAAGATCAGTGATCAAGGTTGACGTCATATAGTACTCTGTAACTTTGGAGATACTCACAAGGCCTATTTGATTATTCTCTGTATGGGAATAGGAGAGACAAATTAATTTCTGCTGGGTCAGTCCTGATTTACTAGTCCTGTGTTACTAACAATCATTGCTGCGAGTGCCTTGACAGAATTGTGCAACTTCTGCCATTTTCAGGCACAGTCATCGCTTAGTATTCTTTGGAGTATGAGGAAATAAGAGATTCTTATGAAGGAAATTAAGCATTATTTGACGAAATCTCACCTGCAGGTTTGAGCTGAACATTTAAATGCTGAGCATTTCTCAGCTGTGAATGGCTGGCATCCAAGAGATGAAAGTCTGGTACTGCAGAGAAAGGCTGAAGGGTGTAAAAAAGGAATAGAGGTTTTCAAGGCTGTGTGCTCAAGTAAATAATGTTAAACCTGGAATTATACATATCTACAAACAAACCATTAATATGAAGCCTCTTTGAAATGAGAAATGCCCTAACTCAAACTTCCATCTAACGTCTATAACTAGGACATTCCTGCTGAGTGTAATATATGGCCTCATTAAATTGCAGGCCACTGTAATCTTAGTGAGAATTTATTGAGTGCTAACGCAATTCTTTCATTGAGGCAAAGAGATTGCATTGACTCGTAGAAGGGACTTTTACTAGATTGGATTGTAATCAGTTATGTCTTCGCCATGAAGGATTTTTTTTTTTTAATTCAATGGTAATCTAGTGGTTCCTTTGGGTCATTGACTTTGTCATTTTATTAATCATCCCCACCCAACTCCAAATCAATTAAGGAGTGGGAAGACTAGGGAAAAGGATTGTTTAGTTCCTTAGGCAAGTCTGCACACACAAAATGGATGCCATTCATCCTCTGGCACAACCTAGGACACGTTTCGTGGTCAAAAGAATAATTTGTAACTTAAGGATGCTTCTATCAGCTCCCCCTTCCACATGAAAAAGCATGCAAGTAGAAGGAAGCAGAAGGTCAATACTACAATGACAATCCTTTGTGCATTTTTCAGTTAAAGTGTTGTTGACTTGGTGAGTTCAGTGTGCGTAGCAAGACAGCGTTACCGAGATGACATGTATAAAGTAAAAGAAGCTAAGAGCGAGAAAGAAGCAAAGCTTGAAACTTGTAAACAGTCACAGCAGAGACCTGCCTGTCCCGTGCTTTAGTGCTCCAATTTAAAACTGAAGTGACAGGTCTCTCTTTTAGGTCACAGTACAGAAATGGACTATAAACGATGGTTTAACATTGCATCTGAAATGTGGTGATTTGCCTAATACAGAAGGTGCTAATTGGTGGAGGAGAGAAAAGTGCTAACTAGGAAATACAGAGACCTGTTAGTGAGGATGTTTTTAATACTAAGTCAACATTGCAGTCAAAGGTGGGATTGCAGCTGTTTTGGGAGGCTTTGAACTAGCTAGCACTGGTAATTACAGTGCTACAAATAATTGCTGCTACAGCAGCAGTGTCAGATCAACGTCCAAACTTGCTTGGAAGCAAGTATCAGGTGGCCAGTCTATGCTGAGCTCATTGCTACTGTCCATGCTGTGACTTACCTAGGTTAAACCTATCTCTGGTACCCCTGTGCTACCTTTAGCCCTGGATAAATGGACTTTGGCTGCCTGGCCCCACCCAGTGGGGGCATTAGGAGTAAGGAAACTTGAGTTCTCTCTCTGTCTCTGCCATTTGGCTACTGGGTGACATGGGACGAGTTACTGCCTTTCCCACTTCTGAATCACAGAATCATTAGGGATTGGAAAGGACATCAAAATACAGGTAGTTCTTCCTGGAGAAGGATTTGCAGTAAATTTTGCTACACCTTGTAAGTTGCAAGTTTATGAAGCTGGTTTACATGGTAATAGATGTCAATTAAAATGGAAAAAAATTCTTCTGGTTAAGTCTGAAGCAAAAAGTCAGAGTCTTCTAGAAAAGCATTCACTTGCTTCTGCTTATGTGTGTCACTAGAAGACAATGTATTGTTTTGGGAGCTTGACGGGTCCACACATGAGACGTGTGTGCGTGCACAGACATGGAGACATCTTACCAGAATTCAGATCTGCTCTTGTTTTCACAGGCTAATGATATTATACAGAAAGTCTGCATTGGAGAGAACAATGTGATCGAAGAAGAGATCCGTGTGAACAGAAGTGTCAATGAGTGGGCAGGAGGAGGTGGAGGTGGAGGAGGTGCAACTTACATATTTAAGGTATGGAAACATAATCCCTGTGCCCCTTCAGCGCAAACACGTTCTTCTGTTTACATCTAATATTACAGCCTGAAGTATCTCAGAGCCCTTTATACACCTCTGGAGAAGTGTCCACAAAGTGAACTCCAGGTATCCTTCATATCCAGTTGATTGTATTAGTGAGCTGAGATGGCCCTTTGCAGTTCTTGGAACTGCTATGTAATTGTGCCACACTTGCTTCAGAGGCTTGGAATTTATTTTGCAAACATAACAGTTTGAATTAGATTTTTTTCAATGCAAGCCAAGATGGGGAAGCATAATGTTATAGCAATGGCACTTTATTCCACAGGACTTTGTTCACATCTGTCATTGTAGAACATTAGACATCAGCTCATTTGGCCTATAGAGTGCAAAGACAGGTTGAGGATACCCTATATGTTTTCTGTTGGCAACACTGTAGGTAGGAACGAATGGTCTTCTCTGTCATGTACTGGCTAGGACAGTACTCGTTCCCATCATTGGTTAAGGCATTTAGATCACCCAGCTTATACATAATTCTACATTAGCCTGCATACTCAGCTTCCAGAACAGCAGTCCTTTGCCAGTGGAGACTCTATATTGCACTGTGTAGAGCAGCACCGATTAGCTGTTTCACTTGATGAAAGTCATCACACAGTAACATTACAAGCTTTATAAGAGTCATCAGCACTGTAGGGACAATTCATAGAGCTGCTGCTGCCACTGTTCTGTGTTGCAGAACTTGGTATGACTCTTGCTTTTCATTGTCTTTTGGATGTGGGAGTATAAATAATGCAGTGGTAATTATTAATGCCTGCTTAGTGCAACGAGCCATAACTAGCCTGTGGTTGAACTTCCATTTGCCTGTCTGATTTGGTTTGATGCTGCCTTTATTTCTGGATTTGTTAAGATGGAGAATGGAGAACCGGTCCCGTTGATAATTGCAGCAGGAGGTGGTGGCAGGGCCTACAGGGCCAAAACAGACACATTTCATCCAGAAAGGCTGGAGAATGATTCCTCTGTTCCAGGGCTGAATGGAAATTCAGGAGCTGCAGGTAAGAGAAGCTTATTCTTTTTAGGACAACCTTGGTGAATATGTGGAAATAGTGGATTCCTCCTCACAAGAAGGCGAGGCAAAACTCATGAAAACACAGTTCAGAGGGAACATGGAAGTATAACAGATGCATATAGGATGTACCCTCAGTGCAGGATGCTTGGCCTAAATCAAGAGTACTGGAGATGGTATAGCAATGGCAACACTCTCAAAAATAACGTAGTACCTCTCATAAGCAAAGTGGTTTGATTTTTCACATGGGAGTTTGCCGTGCCAGTGTGCCCATCCTGCTCGTAGACCTGCTCACAGTTTCCCTGGCTTATGCAGAAAGATCTTAATTCCTGGCTAGAAGTCTCTGTGAAGAGACCCTGGACTGAACAACCAGCAGAGCTGAAAGTGAGTCACTGGTGAGTATGTTGTATTTAGAGTGGGGCTGGGACCTGTTTTCACATCCCTTCCAATAAATTCTTTTTGTTCTGCTTCAGCACCAACACAGGGTTTTTCAAAAGTATTTTTTCTACATAGAGAAGGGAAAGGCTCTCTAAAGGTGGTTGGAGATTAGCCAGGGACACCTTTTTACTTTTTCCATAGAAAATCCTTTTATGATAGGTGAAAAGAGGCACAGCTGATTAACACGGTTAAGAACCCTACAGACAGCTCACTGCTGCACTGCGTAGCAAGCACATCTCCTAACCAAGATCTGAGCTTCTTACTTTTATCTAAGGTACTTTGAAGGAGTGCTTGTTCTGCAGATCCCTACAGTATTCTTTACACAAAGATAACCCCTGTATCTGTGCCTTTTTTTTTCTCTTAACTGCAGGTGGTGGAGGTGGCTGGAATGATAACACTTCCTTTCTGTGGTCAGGAAAATCCTTGCTGGAAGGTGCTACTGGAGGAAGATCCTGCCCCCAGGCCATGAAGAAGTGGGGGTGGGAGACAAGAGGGGGTTTCGGAGGGGGTGGAGGGGGGTGCTCCTCAGGTGGAGGAGGCGGAGGATATATAGGTAAAGTGGCTTCGTGTTCAAGGTGTCCCTTCCCCTCCTTTAGTGCTAGTGAGCTGATAGCTAATTCTCCTGTATCTAGCATATTTGACTGTTATGTACTGGTATGTCTGTGTGTTGCCTTTTAGCACTAGATGAACGTATGGCATTTAGTCTGAGCAAACGGCCAGATGTCAGTCCTTCAGCTGTAATCATGGCTTTGCACTCTGCAAAATATGCCATCAAGATCCTGCTGAGATTCTTGAGCCTTCCATTTTGGGGCTACAGTGCTGAAGAAGGAGGAGCCAACAGGCTATGTGCTCCCATTGCCAGCACCTGTGTTTTGAGTTGTTTGGTCCTGGAGTCTGGCAGCCAGGCTTTATGCCAGGGGAAAGACACAGCTTCTGCTACCCTGCCCTGCTGTGGGTGGGCCTTGGTCCTGCACAGGTGGCCTCTAAGGGTAGAGGCACAGGCTGCCAGCCAGGACCCCTCTTAATAACTACAATGGTGTTGACTTCAGTCAACAAGAAGCTAATTTCATGTGCTGCAGATCTCAGGACAGCTGTCAGATGGCATTATGTTGATTATAACTGGTGTGGGCCAGATTCACTATCTCCACTATCCCATAATCTCCTGGGCCACATAGTTTTCTCAGCCATCTGCACTGTGGTGGACTTTTTAACCCCTGGTTCTCCACAGCTTAAATCAAGTGTATGACAGACTAGAAATTCTGACAGGAAGTAATGAGTCTGAATGATTTAATGCATGTTTTGTACCAATGTCATGAATGTGTAATGCTGCTTTTTTCAACAGAATGCCTCACATGAATTCATTTTAATTTCACCGAAGATGATTAAAGAAGAAAAGCCATTTTGGGGTGGGAGGGGGGAATCTTTGCATGCTTGTAGTACAAAATGTATGGCCCATACCGTGCTTCTGATATGTTCTGTGTATTGCCCATATTTTGCTCATGATATATTCCATATGCCCACATGAGCAACTCCTTAATTCCTTCAGTCCCCACTCCTGGTGGACACCCTGATTTCAGGGTGCAAAGAAGAGAAAGGATATTCCTCTGCTGACCCTCTTTATCAGCAAGGGTGCTGAACTTAGCCCCGAGTACTGATGTTTCCCAGTCTCCTGACTGTATTAATTTTAAGAAATGTTTACATATTTTAAAGCATTCAAATTGTGCAAGATTAAGTTTGTGCCATAGTTTGCAATAGGCTGCCTAAAACAGAGCTAAGAAATTGTTACAAGCTGTTATGAAATCAAAATTTTAGAGACCAGCGGTTCATGCCAGAACTCGCTGCTCCCTATATGTTGAATACGTTGATGTATTCTCTTTTCTCATTTGGATGCCTCCCTAAATATGCTGAAGTCATGCATGTTGCCATGCTTATCTGTATTTTAGTGCCAACGAGCATCACTCTGTTAAGATAACTTCTGGTTTGACACAGGTGGCAATGCTGCAGTGGACAATGACCCTGAGATGGATGGGGAGGATGGTGTGTCCTTTATTAATCCAATTGGTACTTTATACACTCCAGCACTTAAAGGTATTCATACTGGTCAGAAACCTTCTAGTGAGTTTATTTCATGTTAAGCATAGTTTGCACCTGTAGGACAATTTACATGTCTTTGGGTACAGTTGTCATCATGAACATGAGGCAGAAAGTTGCCTTTACAAAGTCCAATGGAGAGTGAACAGAAGTAGCATCAGTAAAGCAGCTGGAGAGAGCATCAAGGCTATTAGAAAGCACTTCCCCACAATATAGTTTATTAGCCTATAGAATAATTTTGGTCAAAAGAAGTTATAGTAGAACCTCATAGATCAGACAATTTAGGAAAGCATCAGACTAAGCACCTCACTATTGACTTACAAACACATTCCTTAGAGCATCCCTCAGGAAAGTATCCAGGTTGGACCAAATAGTTCCTAGGGAGAAAAAGAGCAATGCTGCCCAGCAGTGTGTGTGAGTGATAAATACTCATACTGCAGCCTGACCCTGTCCACAAGTCACCTTTTTTGATGTTTGCTGTGTGTTCACAAAATACAAATATACCTATTTGCTCAAAAAACACATCTTTGCTTTAGAGCAGCAAAAAGTCTTTTCAAGGATGGACACATTCTGGCCTGATATGTTCAGCCAGAAAGTTCTGCAAACATTGCAGTGTTTGATCTCGGGGGAAGTGAAGGCAAGGAAACAGAAAGGTGAGCTGCACGGACCTCTCAAAAGGCAGGTTTCCCTTAGCCTCAGCACCAGTGTCGTTGCTAACTTGAGAGGACTGTCTGCTCAAAGAGGGCCAGTGCACCTCAGCTGCTGTGGGGCTGATGTATCTGGATGTTTATTTTCTACACAAGACAAGGACAGGAGCTATGGATGGTGGGGAGACATTGGTTTCTTAGGTGGGGCCCACCCTGCCACATCTAGCAATTGTGACCATTGTGTCCCCTATTCCCATCAGTGCCCAAGGAATTTGAACTATCATTATAGTAATTAACTCAGCTTCTTTCATCCGCTCTCTAGTGACAGAGGGGCATGGAGAGGTGGATATTAGGCTGCATCTTAACTGCAGTCACTGTGAGATGGACGAGTGCCGTGTTGATCTTGAGACTCAAAAAGTCATTTGCTTTTGTGAGCCAGGCACAGACTTGGCTGAGGATGGTGTGTCTTGCATAGGTAAGTAGGTGTATGGGTTTGGCTGGTAGACTGTGAATCAGAAAATGCATGGCAAAAATCTGTAGTTCAGACTGTAAGACACCCTGGAAGTGTTGTCTAGTCTTTCTTAAAATGGGTTTCTGTTGGATGTTACCTTTTTCCTGGTGGTACCTGTTGCAGAGCTGTTTTGCTGGGGTGTAGACACACAGTGCTGAGGAGCAGGGCGCAGAGCAGCATTGCTGGTTTGCTTTATTTGGCACACTGAGCACTGAGGAGACTCAAATTTTGCACCTGGTTATGCTGATGCTCACATTCTGCTCTGAAATCATGAAAGTTTACTCACTGAAGGAGTTTTCCTGCTAAACTGAAATTCAGGTCAGTCCTCTTAGGAACCAAAAAAATGTACAAAGTGAATGAGAATATAATTCCTATGCATTTGGACATACAAGATACAGCTGCAGAATCTATAAGAAGTTCTGCGTGGGAGATCATTGGGGAAAACTAAAAACAGTGCCTGTACTTGCTTTACTTCAGAAGCCAAGTGCTCAGAGCTCCATTGCTAGGTTTCCTTCACATTTTTGCCCAACAGTTAAAGCAAGAGATTCCAGGGTTTCAGGATCTTGCTCTAAGCTTTGTTACCGTCATTGGAAAATTGGTCTCTGTTTTTACCAGTCCCATCTGTAAAATGGGTAAAAAGCATGGTCATTATGTCAGGCTGAGGTAAACCTTCATTTGGATGGTCACTGAATACCTCACGGGCCCAAGCAGGGATGCAGCTATGGAATACTTTGCACTGCACTCAGTGTCACCAGTTTTTAATGTCTGGCATGTTTAGGAGGTGATGTATTGCCATCCACATTCTGGTTTTGCTGTGATTTGGCACCAATATCAGCACTTTAACCCTGGCAATGTAATATTCTTTCCATCTCACCAACCTGCTGCCCCTGGTTTTTATAGTCTTGTTTTCATACCCAGGGAGTTCACATGTTAATTCATTGATAGTAAACCATCTGTTTTAACGGCTTGGTGTTAATTGAGGACAGTGAAACAATGAGGTATTAGAGGTCACAGATCCTGAGAACTGATCATGCCAGATTGACCCTACACTCCAGGAGCAGCAGATGAGTACATTGAAGGAAAAGCAGAAAGATCTGTCTACAGAAAATGGCTGCTGGAAGATAATTTCAAGCATGTAATTCCTTCTTCTGCTTCTGTTTACAGCTGAGCCAGTGGTTCATCTCCCTCTCTCCTTGGTCTTGTCTGTAGTGACTTCAGCACTGGTGGCTGCTTTAATTTTGGCTTTTTCAGGAATCATGATAGGTGAGTGTTTCCCTGCAAAAGACATGAGGGCTGCATCTGAACCAGGGATAATTGGGCCCTGGGAGGCAAAAGAATTCAGGTTTTTAGCTACCATGCTATTTAATGACACCTTCCCCACACACACCTCATCTTCAGATTCAGTTGTTTCCAATGACCAGTTTGAGGAGGTTTAGTTACCACATGCAATCTCAAAAGAGATGCTATTGCTCATATTGTAGTGCAAAGCTGCCAGAACACAGCTGCCACTGGTTTTGTGGGAGCTGATGGTGCTTAATGCCTAAAAGCAAGCTGCTTTATTTACGTGCCTGTATACAGATGTGGCCACCTATGGTATGATAGTCAAGCTTGAAATTCTAACATAGGCTCCCCTTTCGGAGCCACTGCTTAGTAAGACGTGGGCATTCTTGGAATCTTTATTTGAAAATCTAAAAGGCATTTTTCAACCTTTCATTTTCTTCTTTAAAGCAGTTGCTCACCTGCATTGAGTTGCAAGCAGAACAGATTTGAATCAGTGAAAAGCAGCCAGGGTGTCAAGCCACAGCTCTGTCACCTTTCTTTGTCCACACTGTACATAGTCTGGGGGAGGGAAGGGATGTTCTCTGAGCCACAAATGGCAACTATTAAAGTACATTTGTGCAGCTGTTTCATTTTTAAGAATTTCAGGAGTTATCAGTTGCACACACATGGTCCTACAAGTATGAGTGCTGGCCTGACACTACTCCTTTAAAATTACTAATTACTTTTCAGGAAGTAATCCTCTTTCCACCCAACTAGCCTATCATTGCCATCTCAGGAAGAGCAGCAATTTAAAAAATCAAAGCAAAAGCAATGAGGAGGAAAATGGAGGACAGGAAGGGTCTGTGGATAGGTCATTACATCCATCTGCCTTTGTGAGTGCATGTTTACCCCTTAAATTCTTCCCCTGAGCATCATCTGCTGGAGAAGATGCAATAGCTATTATCGTCAGTCTTTGGGCTCAGTCCAGCTCCCACAGAAATCAATGGTGAGGGTAACAGTGGTTCAACCTGTTCATGATTGGCAGCTTGTTTGAGGAAAATACTTGAATATCAATTACTGTTTCAACGGATGTCCACAGGATGTCTTCTGGCAAGGAGTGATTTCTAATGACATTTCAGAAGTACCAGTGGAGTGATTCAAGGAGTATGACATTATCATAAACTGATTCAAATTTAGTCCAACTCTATTGTTTAGAAACAGAGTAGGTTTTGCAAAATGAACTTGTTTTGTGTGTTATTCTGAGGTAACAGCTTAGTCTATCTATTTTGAGCAATATGATGGTGCGATGATTCATCTCAGATTTTAGTCACTTCCACGTGATTTAGGGAAGATGGGTTATACCCTGACTCCATCAAGGCTGGAGCTGGACTTATAACTGGAAGGTCCAGTTAAAATAAATAGAACAAAATAAAAACTGCAGAACTATGAAAACATAAATCTTTGCAAGTGAAATTCATTTTACTTCTTCCAAAGAGTTCATGAGCATGCCTGTTTCTTCATAAGATGTGTAAATCAAAGGTTCCTGCCTATCTTCATGTTCCATTTTCTATCTGAGGTCATTTGACATACAGAAATACAGTGGTGTCACTGTCTGGTTGGACTCACTGAAACTTGACCACACAGTGAATACCAGTAAGATGTGCTGCACAGCTGCTGTCCTTCATCCAAAGCCAATCGCTGTCTCTGGTTCACTCTCTTCTCTGTGTTTAGTGTATCGTCGGAAGCACCAGGAGCTACAGGCCATGCAGATGGAGTTACAGAGCCCAGAATATAAGCTGAGCAAGCTACGTACCTCCACTATCATGACAGATTACAACCCCAATTACTGCTTTGCAGGAAAGACCACATCTATTAGTGACCTCAAAGAGGTGCCTCGAAAAAACATCTCCCTCATTCGGTAAATTCATCTTTGCCTTCCTCATGCTTCACTCTATACACTCACGTATGCTGGCTCTCTTACACACGTGGGAACTCTTGTCTTTGTGCAGACCCATACAAATTCTTCTGCGCTTTTAGACTCATGCCCCTTTTCATAAGAAAGAGATTCAGCTGCAGTAGTTAGGTTTGTGTGAAGGGGACTAGACTTTGGCAGCCTCCTCATAGTTTTACAGGTGCAGTGTTAATCTTTTGGGATTATGAGAGGAACTGTAGGGTCGTCACTGGTAATTCAGAAACATCTTTTGCAGACTGTGCAACAAATGGCCCATTTCCAGTATTAACTGATTAAATGCTGGGAAGGCTGGGGCTTGTAGAAGGTTCTTTTAAAGTCTTTGATGGGATTTTTAGTAGAGACAATGATATCCTTAAGTACAATAGCAGGAAAAGCAATGGGTTTGGAACTGCTCGGTATCAAAAAAAGAACAATATAAATCCAATGGAATAGTCACATCTAGGTCAAAATTTCTGGAAGGTTCAAAGTAGCCTCTTAAGCAAAACTTGACAATTCAGACTTCTTTCACACAGTTTCACTTCAGGATACGGTGTTTTGCCACTTGGGAAGGTGACACTGTCCTGGTGTCACACAGTTTTACCCAGAAAGCCAAGAAGTGGAAGGAGGAGGACTTAGAACACTAGGGAGCTTAGGATGCTAAAAAAGAGGACAGAGCAATATATGCAGTCTACAGTGTTTTACCATCTCTCATCTCATTCCTCCTTACCTGCACATCTTGCTTTACTGCATCTGGAAGTTTCCAATATATTGGCTGCTGCTGCTGCCTTTGTCAATTGGCCTCTGAAAGGATTTTTGAAGTGTGGCAAACTGCAGAGAGCAGAGGATATAGCTGGGAATCAAAAAGGGCAGGGAAGGTCGACTTTCTGGGAGCAGGGTGAGTTACGAGCTCTAGAGAGCTGGTTTACACTCTCAGTTTTTAAGCTGGTCAGGCATAGCCAGGAATAGTGTCTCAAGCTGAAATCTATGAAATGTTATTAAAAGTGGTTGAATCACAGGCAATGCAAGTCTTCACCATGGTTTCACTGCCTAGACTGGTCTTTATCCCGGCACAAGTACAGAGCTTATGTAACAACAGAGCAGACTGCCCCTAGCAGCACCTCTTTTGAGTGGACAGGAGGGCTTCAGCCCACACACAAACAATCCACTAGCAAATCGAAGAACAGTCAGTGGAGGCTTTCAGGACAGACCTGGGCCTAGCAGGAAAGTTGTAGAAGAGAGCCTTACGGAGAGCCTTCTACCTGGACCCAAATGCAGGAATGTCTCTCAGAGGGTCAGGCTGCTCCTGCTCAATGTGCAGCCCATGCAGGGTTATGAGGGAGTCAGGATCAGAGATGCAGCCTCATTCTCTGTCAGAGTTCGCTATGTCACTATGACGTGCTACTAATGTGGTGTAGCTATTGCTGTGCCAGTTGACTGTCAACACTTTTCAGTGTTGCCCAGTGACAGGACTAGGGGCAACAGGAACTAACAGGAACCCAGTAAGTTCCATCAGAGCATGAGAAAAAAACTTTGAGAGTGATGGAGCCCTGGAACAGGCTGCCCAGAGAGGTTGTTGAATCTCCTTCTCTTGAGATATTCAAAACCTGCCTGGATGCGATCTTGTTCAACCTGCTCTAGGTGATTCTGCTATAGCTGGAGGGGTAGAGTAGATGACCCATAGAGGTTCCATCCAACCCCCACCGTGCTGTAAAACAAAAAGAATCAAGTGAAGAATCAGTGAGACAGAATCTGTATCACAAATACATAGGAGAGGATCTGTTGTTTGATTAAGTGATGTCTCTTTTTTCTTGTACTCTTATTCAAAATAAAACTGTACCTTTGATAATATGATAAATGCAGAAATTATTCTCAACATTAATTCCTAGAGCTAAGGTCTTTACAAAGCACTGTCATCACCATTTACTGGCTGAGGTACTTACCCAGAGTCACAAAATACATCAGGAAAAGGTACCTGGTTTAGAATTCAGGTCCTTTGAGAACCATTGTGCTTCCTAGTTTCTTGTTCAATGTTTTCTTTAACGGTTTGATGCATAAACATTACAGGAACTCTTAATGTGTTTGGGATGTGGGAACACAAAGACTTAAGGCCTATTTTTATTGACTTGTTTTGGACCACCGGCTACTACAGCACTGACATCAAAACCATAGAAGGGTGCTATCCATTATACTCTGCATTTCCAGTAGCTTGCTTTCACTGAGGACTGTCCACTTTTGAGGACTGCTTTTCCTACCAAATAAATACATTGTAGGTCCAGGAAAGATCGCATCAAGATTGGGTCCCCTGCATGGTCTGAGGAGTATTATCATCACTGTAAATACCCAGTTCTCCCTCTTTCACTACCATGAATATTGTGAGCTCGTTCTGTGAGCTGTGACCACTGTGTTATAATGGGTGTTCTCTGTAGTAAAACCTTCTTGTCTTCTCTGGTCTGTCCAGGGGTTTGGGCCACGGAGCCTTTGGTGAGGTATATGAAGGTCAGGTGACAGGGATCCCCAGCGACCCCACTCCCTTGCAGGTGGCTGTGAAAGTAAGTGACAGTGTATGAGTTATCATGATGGTTTCATGCACCTTTCACCCAAAAGTCCCAATGCATTATAAAAACGAAGATTAATTAAGCACTAATATAGTAATGAAGGATGTGGTAGAAAGGTGGCTGCTCTGTTGCAACACTTTAATCCATCATAGCTATGGTACAGCTTGTAGCACAGGCCTTGTGAGAGGTTAAAATTGGTCTGTAAGTGGTAAATGGGCAAAGATTTCCCATATAGCTGCAGTAGACTGCAGATATGAGGAATAAATCCATTCTTTTTTCATTCTCCATCTGCTATACCTCGTGTGGTAATCTGTCCAAAGCCTTTGAGTCAGAGGCAAGGAGATGGCTGGCTTTGTAGGGATCTCACCACTCTATTACAGGATGGATATGCACAGGATGTGAAACCAAACCATAAGAAACCCTAGTAGGGTTCTGAAGCCCTTCAGCAGCCTAATGAGCTTGTTTTCTCTTAGAGGTTACATAGCCAGAGTGGGACTGTGCTGCTATAGTTCACAGTCATGCTGGGAGGCAGGAGTATCAAACTGTCAGACAGCTCAGAAGCTGTGGTCTCATTCCTTGTCTTCTCTACAGAAGGGTCCCATATATTGAGTCCTGTTCCCTGTGCGCACTGGGCTGTTTCCTTTGCTGGGAGGAGGATGATGGTGGTGTTCATAGGCTGTGTGTTCTGTACTGTACCTTTCAATGGGCTTCATAGTCTCGTTTAATGGTGGTCTAGCTATGATGTTAGAGTGGGGTTTCTTTCAGAGAAACAAGGATTGATGCTGCAGTGTTCCTGCTTTTGATTGTGCCAGATGTTCTACGTCTGTGAGCTTAAATGACTTCTCCTTATTAACCTGTTCTTTCTTTTCCAGACATTGCCAGAAGTATGTTCAGAGCAAGATGAGCTGGACTTCCTCATGGAAGCCCTTATTATTAGGTGTGTATGAGTAAGGCAAACAGCACATGTGCATGCTTGCAGAGCCCAGCACTCTAAAGAAAAAACATGCTTTGAAAGGTGATGTCTGTGCAACGCATCTACACAGTGTTTTTCACAAATAGGACAGGCATTATCATCCTTCCGTGTTTACAAATGAATAGGCACCACGTGATTAAGGACTAAATTTTCAAAGGGTCCGCAATGGTTTTCATTATCCAAAGTGAAAATCTTTAGACCCCATTTTCGTGACTGATAATAGGATCCTTTGATTTCAGAACATGAAGTAAAAACATACCTTAGGATTTTGGCTTTGACTGGTCAAGACTAAATGATGGATTAATGCTGCTATCAGTAACTGGGTCATGGAATCCATGGAAATACATTTCCATCACATTGAGGTCTGAAGATAAAAGGCAGTATTAAAGAGTAGACCTAGAGGAATATTCCCTGCACAGGCAAATCCCGATCAGCATGCTGTTTAGAACAACTCTGCCATAGCTCAGCTTCCCACCCCTTGGAGAGGGAAATTAGGAGCAGACGCTTCTCAGTTATCAGACATTCTCTGTGTTCGGTGGCCCACAAGTCATGATGTAGCCCAAAAAGATGTAGAATACAGGAAAAGGAAAAGCAGCCCAAAGCCACTCCTTCATCACCTCTGTTTCTGTACCATGCAGACAGACACAGAGCACAGAGTTAACACTTTGACTCTATTCAGTTACCCTGCCTTCGAGATTTGTTACTTTCTGCAATGAAAAAAGAACCAACCAAACAAAAAACCATAAACATTCCCTGCAGCAAAACACTTTGATTCTTTTCTGCAATTGTGCTTTTCAGCTCAAAGTTGCTCCATAATTGAGTTTCCCTGTCTCCACAGCAAGTTCAACCACCAGAATATTGTGCGCTGTATAGGGGTGAGCTTGCAGGCACTGCCCCGTTTCATCCTGCTAGAGCTCATGGCTGGAGGTGACCTGAAATCATTCCTGAGAGAGACACGGCCTAGACCGGTAAGAAAAGAGAAAGTCGAACTTTATTTAGTAAGCCACTGCCACAAGGCCAATACATAACTATAAAAGAGCTGATCATGCAGCTACTATTGCCCAGCATTTCAGAGGGTCAGAAAATTTCTGTGCTAGGCAACCCCTGTGGGGTCAGGACACAGATGCAGGCGGAACAGGTGTTGCTGGGGTTACGCAGAGGTGCCTCATCCCTGGACTTTGCTAGATAGCCTCACAGACATTATTGAAAGAAAGAACAAAATCCAAACTTAAATAGTTAAACTCTACTTTCACCTTTCTCAAACCAGCCCGGGGTTTGCTGTGAGGAAGCATTGGGCTAGTAATGATGAATTTGTTATTTAAACTGCTGATCAGGTGTGTTTCTGTGGGTATCTGTCAGTGCAAGTTGAACACAGGCAAGGAGAGCATCTGCTCTGGAGTTGCTGACTTATTAGCAGATATCTTTAGTCCAGAGTTTTAAAGATTTTTCCACTTAAATCAGCATCAGTAGGAAATAACAGCTAGTTAGAAATATGTAAGAAATAGAGTACACCTTCTAGAGAGGGTGCTGGTCCCACTTTGGGAAACCTGAAGTTCCAATGCAGCTGGGCAGTTGCAAGATGGAACTGATTGAGGAAAACAGTTACCAGTCCCTATTTAACGGTGAGGTCAAAGTGGATAGCCTGATGGTGTGCAGACACCAATCCACAGGTTTCTTCTCCACTTCTAACACCCTCCTTCTCCCTACCTTGCTCCTGCTTTTGCTGCCATCCCCTGTGGTGGCTCTCTGGCTAGAACAACAGGGTAGTTTATTTTTTGGCTGCTGGGCCAGCTCCTGAAGGCTAACAGCACTTGTGACTGCTGAGAAATGAGCCTCTGCTGCACATTTGACTGCTGGATCTGAAACTGTGAGGCTAGGAGTCTGATGAGAGATGAGATGTGTGTGGGGTGCTGTGCTCTGTGAAGTATGGGATCCAGCTGTGGAAGTGGATTTCCCCTCTGCATTCAGCTGAGGTGTGACAGAGTCTCTGTACATGAGGCCTGGGGGTTAGTACTGCTGGATGTATCTTGGCACTGCTCTTAATGAATCCTGAGTTGCTTTGTTCCTCCTGTTGTTCATTCAGGGAAGACAGGCAGAAGGTAGTGCAGCAGACTGGAGTGTAACCCTCCAGGCCCATTAAAGGAAAGGAAAGACAAGAAACAGTGCAGGGTAAACAGGCTTCAATGAGCTTTGTTTCCAACAGGAATTAATTCAGCACACAAGACCTAGCAGAGGTGAACTGCTTACCATGCAGTGAGCACCATATGATTTCCCATTGTCACTTCCTCTTGTTTCTTTACAGTTATGCCTTTTCCAGATTATTTTCTTACTGACTTTCCCACCTGCTTCTGATTTCAGGCTGATTGCAAGAGATACTTGTTCATTCTCTACCTTTATCCTGTAGTTGCTCTTCCCACTACCCTGCCAGTAATTTCAAATACATTTGCCAGTTTCAGTCAAATTTAATAGAAGTATAAAAGGCATTCATTTGGAAATAATTCCAGGGCTTCAGGAGAAAGAAAGTGCCATGACTGAGTAACCACCAAGCAAAGCAGTTGCCTTGTTTGGCTTCCCACTGGCCAGCAACTTGGAGCAAGGCACGTACAACATGCTGCTCTGCACTCAGCCACTGCAAAGAGTGGGCAGGAGCAGAGGTGGAAGAGAAGGTAAAGTGAAAGAAGAAAAAAGTTAAGTCATTGTGAGGGACATGAAAATTGAAGCAAGAGCTACTGCAGGAGGTATCAGGACATGGCATCCAATTTAATGGGAGATCAAGATACTGCCAGCACAGGTTATTTATTGTATGTTATGTGTCTGTGTCTTCATTTAAATAATGAGAGCAATATTAAGCCAAAAGGCAAGCATTTTTCTGGACTCAAAGCAAGAATGAACTTATCAGTAAGCCAAATGTTCATCCAGCATCACTGATACAGAATCAGTGACTCTTGTGGGATATTGTTGGTTAATGCCAGCCAGATCTGGTCCTCAAGATTTAGATTCATCCTTCCCGGTGGATCCAGGGAAACAGCCCTGAAACCAGGTTTCTCTATTCCGTCTCTAATAAAGTTTCACATCTATTACAGGATTACCCTTCCCCCTTGTCTGGAGAGAGGCAGTCTGGTAGAGTCAGAGATGCCTGGAATGGGAGCCGTTGCTCATTATGAGCACTGCAGTATTGTCCATTCTGGGAAGTTCAGTGCTGATCCTTCTCACACACAGCACAGCAATCAAAGAACAGCTCTGGAAGATAAATCGTATACAGATAAATGATTCCCCTCCTTTGTGTTGGGCAGCCTGTTGCACAGAGCAGTGATTACACTGAACAATACACAGAATTTCATTCACCTTTAGCAAGAGTCAGCCTCCCCCTGGGAGATGTCACACTAGTGCTTCCAGCATGCCCACAGCTCTGAGCAGTGGTGCATTGCAGCTGGCATTGTCCATTCATCTGGGGAGCAAAACCTGTAAAGCGAATCCTTCGGTGTCTCAAGGCTGCTCCCCTTGCAAAATGAATCCCAAACCTCCATTTTTCAAACAAATTATGTGGCTAAATTGTCTTAGGCTGGGCAATCACATCTGTTTTAGGACTGTACTTAGACAAATAAAAGATGGGAAAAAATAATGCAAAAAGAAGAAGGAGAAATGGAGAGAAAAAAGCTATGCTGTTCAAATCAGCTTGTGGTTTCAGCCTCCTGACTGCCTGGCGTTAGAGCTCGGGTCTCAAATCGATTGCACAGTAAAAAATGGGCCTTTTAACTCAGTTTTCACTTCAGGTTTCTGACCCTTGCTCAGAAGAGCAGAGAATGGTAGACAGAGATATTAATTTCCCGTTGGTTATGCCCTGGAAGGGAAAAAGAAGGCACCTGCATCCTTTTGCAGTGTAGCTGGTGAGTCTCAGGAACTCACAGAGCTGACAAAGACAGTCCTCCCCTCCAGACAAAAGGAGGCAGAGGGAGAGGCTCAGTCTGGTGTTCTAAAGTAGCAGTTCAGTATCTGTAGGCAATGAACTCAGGGTGTAAGTAATAGAATGTAGGCAGGTTTGTGGCTCAGCACCGGACAGGCTTGTTCACAGAGATGCGACACTTTTCGAGTATTTCATTAGTCAAGTATTGAGGCCAGATTTTGCCTGATCTCTTCAGAAGACAGTAATGCTGTTCTAGGTTTTTACCAGCCATTGCCCACTACTTAACGACTGGCTGCTGCCTGCTGCAGAGCCTGGACCAGTTAGCAGTGGTTTAGTTTAGATGGGGTGACTGGCACAGCACTTCATCAGTCTGGAGATAGGTTTCATCACATCAGACAGGCTGGCAGAGCCAGCAGTCCCTGAGACTGGAGAACATCTGCTGGTTTGTGTGTTGGTGGGGGTGACCCATCGGCAGGAGTGACTTTTGGACTTTGGACGGAATAGCAGATGTCACAAGAGAGAGATAGAAGGTGGGATAGGGCTGTTTGATCCACTAACTAAGGCCACAGATAAATACTTAGCTAGCAAATGGCTGCTGTGGAATAAGCAGTCACTGCTACGCAGTTATCACCCCACTGGCAGCAGCAATTTCTTCCTCCCTCACAGGACGGGCCACAGGAATTACCAATTCACACCTCAGTGCAGAAGCTGATGGTTTGGCTCCAGGGACCAGCAAACGTGAGCCGGTACCGGCTAAGCCTGCCCTTTTCACTAAAGCATCTGGCTCCTGCTGGCAAGGGCTGTAGACTTCATCAGAAGGGCAGGAACAGGATGTTGGCAGCCTTGGTCTTCCACATCCGTTGGCTATGCAAACCTGTGGCAGTGCTCTGAGGGGCAAGAGAAAACCTACACAGATGTGGAGGAGGGAAAGAGCAAATGTGACTCATGCCATTATACAAATGTCATTCTCAGCATTCAGGGTGACTTACAGAGGAGCTGGCAATAGTAGAGGGAAACTGAGCAAGGACTAGGTCAGGATGCAGATCTCAAAATCATGCTGAAAATCCAGAAGTGTCTCCCATGAGAACTGGGGGAAATTCTTACAGGGACACCTGATGGAGCTGCAAAGCCAGATCCAGCTGTTCTGATTCTGTCCCTGGGGTTTGTATGACACCATGCCTACGCATTCTTTGCATAGGTCATGGATCAGATCTGAGCTCTCCTGTGCACTTTTGTAATCCTTTTGTGTATCAAGATCTGAGCTGTGTCACTGGCTGGGGAGTCCCCAGTGCTGTGTCAGTGACAGCTCAAGCCATGTTCTTGCTTTCAACCAACATTTGTCCCTTGTCTTTGGTAGAATCAGCCCTCCTCCCTTTCCATGCTGGACTTGCTCCACGTGGCTCGTGACATTGCCTGTGGGTGTCAGTACCTGGAGGAGAACCACTTCATTCACCGGTAGGTAAACATGTCTGCATCAGCATGGGTGTGACTAACATACAGGCCAGTACAGACTTGTAATGCCCTGCTTAGTGTGTTTGTGTCCTGCTTCGCTAGATCTAGTCTCTGGGTACCTTTAAACAAAGTAGACAAAAGCAATTAACAAAAAAGCTGCTATGAATCAGGTTGTAGAGGTTTATCATTTTACCAACGAGCCTGAACTCTGTCTCAGTGCCTGCACTTGGGCAGTGTCTTAGGCCACCCTGCCAGTGGAAACACAACCCCACAATATAAGTCTTCAAAGCTCTCCCCATCAGGAATTTTGCTCAGTGCCTTTCTGCTGATTCTGGAACCCATTTCTTCTCCCTCTCAAGGAGTGGCTGTAGAAGTACACTTCTGTGGCTGTAAGCACACCACCTCATGACTACTGTTACGTGTTTTGCAGAACAGGGTGTTTGCCCGGTGTCTAAAATTCTGCCCACTAAGCAATGATGAGAAGAGAGAGATTATTTGCTCTTCTGAGATACCCACGTGCCACCATGGTGTTCACGCTTACTTCAGCTCAGCAGAAATGGGGCCTGCATACACAGATTCAGGCCCATACCTGCAGTCCTCAGAGGAACCTCTGCACATTGTCTTCCTGTCTCTGACAGCCTGACACTCGTTTGACACTATTGGAACAAACACAGTGGGAACAGGTCAGCAGATCCTTCCCCAGACAGCTTGATGTTGGAGCCAGTACATTACCAGAGTCAGCCCCACTGCTGGCAGCTCATGAAAGACTTCAGAACAGCTCCTGGAATGAGGCTCACGAGGGGCCAGTCCTTTCAGCTGGAAGATGTTACATGAAGTTAAAGACCAGAACTGCTCCTACTGTTGGAGTGGACTGGAATTTGGGACATCAGTGCTGTCCACGAACTCTAACTTTCCTGGCTGTTGTGAGCTCTCTGCAGCACACAAGAATAAGTGCTATTCTTTGTTTTCCTTTCAGTTTGCAGAATTGTCAAATGATTAAGTGGTTCTTCTTTTTCTGTTGCTTTTCTTCCCTTTCCTTGTAGGGATATTGCTGCCAGGAACTGTCTCCTTACCTGTCGAGGTCCTGGGAGAGTGGCTAAAATCGGAGACTTTGGAATGGCCCGCGATATCTACAGGTAGCAGAGTTAATCCCAGAGTATCTGCAAGGGAAAGGTCACTGAAATGAGGGGAGAGCAGTGCTTTGTGCAGTAGAGGAGGCTCATGTGTGTAACCCTAGGAAGGCAAGAGTGGAGAGATCCCTTGATGAATCTCAGCTAAGGCTTTGTGGGGTGTTTGTCTTCACGTGTAGCTTAACTGTGCTCCGGAGACTTTTCCCACTCCTGACAGCTTTCTTCTGGGCAATGGAATAGGTGGTCATGGGAAGTATTTTTCTCCTTCTTCTACTCTGTCCTCAGTTTCTTGTCTGTACTTTCTCCACACTGAGTGGCACTGATGGGGACCCAAGTCATTCTGAGTTTTATCTCTCCTCTTGATACTACCCTGCCCCGTTGATCTGATGTCATCAATAAATCTCAATTTACTGCAGATAAAGGAGGAATGTGTGGAGAAAGACCAGGAAGGTGTAGTCACCCAACCTGGAATTCAGCCAAGACAGACAGTTAACTACTGTGTTCTTGCAAGAAGTGCCAGGAAATCTTTAATGACCACAGTAGTGAGGGCTGCAGTTTGATATCTCATCTTCCAGACAGCACCTGCAGAAGTGCAGGCCCTTGTCCTGCTGAGCTGAGGAATTGATTTTCCTCTGACTTGGAGGACGGAATGCCTTGTACTGTCACCAGCACTGTTTATTCCAGTGCCTTGCTGCCTTTTTTTAGTGCCTGGGGATTCTCCTGGGCAATTACCCAGCCAGGCCTGGCTTTGTTTAACTGACAGCATCACAGCCTGAGGTGATGCAAACAACCCCAGCACACCAGAGCTGCTCTGGGTTTTTTCCCCTCCTCTCTCTCTCCCCCTTCAGAAAGAATCCCCACTCTGCCCCAGTCAGGTAGGGCTTTGCTGGGCCAAAGCAGCATCTGTCACACACAGCAGAACTGACTGCCAAGATGAACACTTTGGTGCTGAATTTTCAAAGGTGCCTGTGAAGTTGGCACACGTTTCTGCTTCCAGGGATATCCTTTGGATGTTCAAGCTGAGTAGTTACGAACAGTGATGCCAGCCTGCATGAGCAGCCTCCTGCAGCTGCCAGCACTGGATTTAGGCCTTGTAGGTTTTGTTTTAAATGACAATGACACCAAAAGACTAATGTAATGATTGTCTCGTGAGCATGGGAGGTGGCTTTTTAACTACTGCTCCAGCTCTAATGGCCAAGCATCCACCTCATCAAGCTCCTTATTCATAGAATCATAGAATCATTACGGATTGGAAGGGACCTCGAAAGATCATCTAGTCCAATCCCCCTGCCACAGCAGGATCACCTAAACCAAGTCACACAGGAACCCGTCCAGTCGGGTCTTGAATATCTCCAGTGAGGGAGACTCCACAACCCCCCTGGGCAGCCTGTTCCAGTGGTCCGTCACCCTCACCGTGAAGAAGTTCCTTCTCAGGTTGATGTGGAACCTCCTATGTTCCAGCTTACAACCATTGCTCCTTGTCCTATCACTACATGACACCGAGAACAGCCCAGTGCCATCATCCTGACACCCACCCCTCAAATATTTATAGACATTAATGAGGTCACCCCTCAGTCTCCTCTTGTCCAAGCTCAAGAGACCCAGCTCCCTCAACCTCTCCTCATAAGGGAGGTGTTCCACCTCTCTTATCATCTTTGTTGCCCTACGCTGAACTCTCTTCAGGGTTCTGTTTTTCTTACCAAGGGGTTTGAGTTTCACATGCAGTGCTTTAGATCGGGTAACTATGGGACAGGCTATGGTGGGGATGCTCAAGGTGGCTATGTATGAGGCAGGGTCGAGAACTTGCTGTGGCTGAAAAGCACAGGAGGCTGGTTCTGCCAACTGCTGTTTACTGTGTGGTTAATGTACTAGGAGTCTGCACACAGAAAAGTGTAATTTCATTATCAGATAATCAGTCTTGACTGTGACATTTCACTGTGACCTCATAAGATGTGTCTGTGACATTATTTAACTGTGACATCATCAATCTTGACTGTGGCATCATTTCACTATTACATTATCAGATGTGATTGTGACATCATTACTCCTGAATGTGACATCATAAGTTTTTACTGTGACATGTTAGTCTTGACTGTGATATCATGTAGCTATTACATCATCAGATGTGGATGTGACATCATCCGTCTCAACTGTGACATCGGTTTTGACTGTGACATCAGGCCTAAAGTGAGGTCGATTAGATCAGGCCCTCCCCGGTCTCCCTGTTCCACTAGTTTTGTGAGAAGGAGCGGGTTGTCTCCAGCAGCATCTCGGCCTTGCTGCTTCACCTGGATTGGTTTCTCCTCTGGCTCCTCATTTGCATGTTTGTAATTATAACGGCCCTGAGGCAGCGGCATTTTCTGAAGCCTTGGCTGACTCTTTGTTTTGTTTGTTCCTTGCAGAGCCAGCTACTATCGGAAGGGTGGATGTGCAATGCTGCCCGTCAAATGGATGCCTCCCGAGGCTTTCATGGAAGGGATATTTACATCCAAAACAGACACATGGTGTGCCTCTCTCCCTTCGCTCTCCAGTCTGTGTTGTCACCCCTCTGTACAGTGTATTTTTGTTAAGTATGTTTTGTAGGAAACATCAGTTCTTATTCCTCATTCCTGAGAAGGCCAACTGGGCCTTTCAGAGCCGCTCATCTTGGGGGAGACAGGGCAAAAGAAACATCAGACCTGTGCAAAGGCAGGTGCTGCTGGGCAGGGGAGCAGGCAGGGGAGGGAAGTTGAGGCAGGAACGGGTGCTGCTTTGCTGTTTCAGGAGTCAAGCTGGTTCCACGCAGAGGAAAGCAGCACAGGACACTGTAGGCAGGATCCATCCTGCCGGTGAAGGAGCAGAGCATCAGGCAGCACGGCTTTCAGCTTTCTCTGGCTCACAGCAGCACTGTAAGCCTCTGAGTTGCCAGTGGCCAGAGGATGGGGAGAGAAGCTAGATGGACAGGAGGCAAGAGCTGAGGATATGTGGAGATGCTGGTCAGGACAGAGCAGCAACAGAGGGCCAGATGCTCACTGTCATACAGCTGAGCTGCTGCCTGTCTTGGCACTTGGAGGAACAGTTTCCTGCAGCTGCCCATAGCTATTTGCAATTTTAATCAATAAGATTGTGATTTCCAAGTAACTGACCAGATGAATGCTTTGGAGAAGCTCCTGTCCCGGCTATTTGCCCCAGGGCTTTGCAGGCCACACCACACAGGCTCATGGCTGTGGTGTTAGCTAGGGAATGGTTTCATTTTACTCTGAGCTACAGGTAGAGGCTGTGGGGCTCAGAGCACCAGTGGGGACTCACTGGCATGTTATTTCATGCAGGGTAGCTTATTCAAGAAGCGGGGTTTATTGCAAGTGATCAGTCCTGTCTCTAGCAGTGGCTGATGTCTCAGCAAAGCATAACCACACTTACACTTTTGCTACACCTAGTTGAATAGTGCTGAGAACAAGGGCAAAGCAACCGCATTTACCTACCTGGGTCATAGATGTCACTCACTGAGCGGTCAACTACAAGTATTCATTAAATGATTCAAAGTCAACCTTTGCAACTGTGCCAGATGTTTGTGTCTGAATCGTGCGGGAGTGACCTCCGCAAGCTGCCTAAGCACAGGCTCTAAAAGCAATGCTGACACTGCTGCACCTGGCAGTGACGGTCCTTCCCAGAGCCTTCACTTTGTTTTCCTTTCCTTCTGTGTTCAGGTCCTTTGGCGTGTTGCTGTGGGAGATATTCTCTTTGGGTTACATGCCCTACCCTAGCAAAAGTAACCAGGAGGTTCTGGAGTTTGTGACTAATGGAGGAAGGATGGATCCACCTAAAAACTGCCCTGGCCCTGTGTATGAGATTTTCAGTTTGATTTATTCATGCCAATAATTTTGTATTTCAAATGCTATTCTCCACTGATTTTAGATCTTATCATGGCTGAGCTGCCTGGTTGGACTTGAGTGCCTGTGACTTCTCTGCTTTTTAATCTTTATGCCTGCTTTGGAGAATAATTCAGGGGCCCTTTGAGAAGTCCTGGCCACTGCTTGTTTGGTCACACATGGTGTGATATTTGTGTCTTGGGTTAGGCGTGGAACTGGAACTGCATTGCAGTGGTCACAGGTAGGGAAAGCTGGGCTCCATTATCTGTGGCCCTGCCTCCTTCTCGTAACTTGTCCAAGGGATTTCGGGTGGATGAGTCATTTCTTTGATGTGGAGTGGGTTTCACCCCACTGCTGGTCACACTGCAGTGGTTACATCAATTGTCTGTCCCCAAGGAAGGCAGAGGGTTTGTTAGACATCCGAGTGGTGATGCGTGTCTGTGGTTTCTAAGTTGCAGTGACCAGCTGTTATGAACCACCGGGATCTGTCATTACTGAGCATCTCCCATTCTGCTCTTCCAGTTATCGCATTATGACCCAGTGTTGGCAGCACCAGCCTGAAGACCGCCCAAATTTTGCCATAATCCTGGAAAGAATTGAGTACTGCACTCAGGTATTGGTGTTGATTCATCTCACATGAGATGGGTGGAGAGGGCTCTTGCTGAGGAGTGGTCTGGGCAAGCCAGAACATGGGAGAAGGTGGCAGCACTGCATTACTGCTGTCAGAAGGCCGGGGAGACTGATGTCAGCCTGGGACCTGTGGCTGGGAAATCTGCCACATCGGGTGGTTGATCTGTGTCTTTTGCTGCTGAAGGTACAGGCTAACCCAAGCTTACACATCTTTGCAAAGAGCAGACCTGTGGCTCTGGTTCTGCTATAAATGCACAGACTCCAACAAACAAATGAGCTAAGACAGGCCAGTACCCGTGCACACTTCTCGTGCTTCACGTCAGCCACCTCACTGCAGTGTTGGCCCTTAAGGCATGGCCAGCACCGAGCTGAAATGGTCCTGGCTCACAGCACCCTTTGCAGGGGTCTTCTGCAGCTGGCAGTGATTTTCTGACCCTGACTGTGTGGGGATGGCAGGTGGAGACAGCCACGCTAAAGCAATGGGGCCTCTAAGGTTAGGCCATGGGGAAAGGATGTGGCTGGTTTCGCAGATTTAAAATTGGGGGTTTTTTTAATGCCATTTTTAGGTTATGAGGAGTGAAGTAGATGAGAAAATGTTTTGCTGCCCGCACCAACGCAGTTATTTGCCTCACTCGCTCACTTTGCTTTGTCTCTCTGTTTGGGAAGCTTGGTCTGGCTTTTGTGTGTGTTCAGGTCCTAGGATCAGGAGACACTGCTGTCTGCTGTCAATATCACTCCATGGTGTCTAGTAGTGATTGAGGTTGCCCAGATCACACCACTTCCTCTCAGTTTAGTTGTGAAAACTGCTTACGTAGCTCAGAACCACAGTCCCTGTGGATTTGGGCTTCAAGGGGTCTGCCAGTATTGCCCTCTCTGCATTCCCATTCCTCCCTCGTTACGTGGAGGCAATACTTCCACGGCTGAAACTTTCCCAATGCTATCTGAGAATCTTATGAACTTTGAGATAGAATCCAAAAAGCCAGCCCCACAGGAAATTTGGCTAGACATAAAAAATGTTTTTCATTGTTTTTGTGCCTCTGCTGTTCTGTGGTGGGTTTCAGGATTGCTTTTAGTTTAGAGTTCAATTGTAAGGGAATCCCATTGTATCTCCTGGCACACTGCCTTTTGTCCTCATCCTCTACCCATGGAGTGTGGGAACGATGCTCGTGATCGTGTCAGCTGTCACATGTGTCGGGTTTTTAATGAGGTCTGAGTACATGTGATGGCAGAAGACTCTGAGAGATTCTCGCTCTTCTCTCTGGCAGGATCCAGATGTCATCAACACTGCTCTGCCGGTAGAATATGGCCCATCAGCTGAGGAGGAGGAGAAGGTAGCCGTGCGCTCTGATGATCCAGAAGGAATTCCTCCTCTCTTGGTCTCCACACACCAAGACAGAAAGGATGACAAGCAAACATCTCCACCACCCCCACCATCAGCCGTCACAGCTGGAAAGCCTCTAGGAAAAGTGGGAGCCTTGGAACAGCCAGTGCCAGGGAAGGTGCAGTCAGCCTCAGCAGGGGGACACATCAACATGGCCTATGCTCAGTCCAATCCCCCTTCTGAGCTGCACAAGTGCCGGGGCTCCAGAAACAAGCCCACCAACCTGTGGAACCCAACCTACGGCTCCTGGTTTGCAGAGAAGCAGGCCAGCAAAAGCAGTGCTCTGTTGGAGAAGGAGATGCCTGAGAGGGAGAATGCGGGACAGGAAGGAAACAATACTGTGGGACCCAACATTGTCACTGGCAGGCTGCCAGGTTCCTCCCTGCTATTAGAGCCATCGTCCCTAACAGCAAGTGTTAAAGAAGTGCCTCTCTTTAGGCTCCGCCACTTCCCCTGTGGGAACGTCAACTACGGATACCAACAGCAGGGCTTACCCTTGGAAGCCTCCACGCCACCTTGCACTAGCAGTTACGAGGACCCCGTCCCCAGAAACAAGAGCCACATAACTCAGCAGGGGCCGTGAGAGCCCTCTACCTTCTTGACTTTTCCTCCTGTGGCCTCTGAGTCTTTAAGAGATGTCCTGTTACCCAATACACCACAAGCAAGGGATCTGACAGCGTTACCTTCCATTTTGTGCCAACTTGCTCCAAAAGTGCCACCCTTGAAGCTGTAATTTCAACTAGCCTGAAAAGGCTTCCAGTCACTGGAGCCCCAACACAGTAAAAGAAACAAGGGGGGAGGATACAGGAAACATGTTAACTGCAAGGCCCAGCAGCTGTCGCATCGACTCATACGCATGGTTGTTGTCACGCCCTTCCCGTGAGCTTTTCTCAGTTGTGCATTCTCTGCTTAAGTGTAACGCTGCCGCTCACTGCCTTGAGTGTTTCATGTCTGGGTTTTCCGTGCCAAACACCAGGAGATCTTCTGCAGCTGGCAGAGGTTGTGGTGGGTTTGGGGAGAGCATCCTCCATCCAAACCAAAAAAGGATGCCACAGTGCTGAACGGAGAGGTGACAGCACGTCCCCAGGTTGTGTTCCAACTGCAGTCCAGTCTTCAAAAGTCCTTGGATGCAGAGCGGTTGTGGGAGTGTTGGCCGGGCAATAGAAAGACGCTGGTCATACTGCATCGCTTGAAAGAGAGAGGAGATGATGCGCAGAGGATGATGTAGATGCTGTGAGGCATTCAGGGTTTGAGAGGGGGTCACTGTTTGGCTGAGTTGCTTTATTTTATTTTTCCTGTGCTTAAGCACAAAAACTGAGTAAAGCCCTTTAAAATCCCTTCTGCCCTACAGAAGTGGGAGTGTCTTTTCTTCAGGAACTCGTGCGTGTCAAGTGAAACCAGGATGAAGGTTTAAAGGACTATTGTCGTGAGCGAGACTTTCCCCATGGCCCAGAGGTGGACAGCCACCTGCATACCCCAGGGGTTCACAAAAGCCTCTGACACACCCTGCACCAACAACGTGAAGGCGGAAGACTAATTGTGCCACGATCCGGATGCCAGATACCATCTGTGTTTGGAGGGTTGTTTAGAGCCCTTATACCTTTATTATAACAAAATAAGTGTATGATAGCGGTCTAAAGACAAGCACTGCATTGACTCATCTTGTACACCTTGTGCATGAGAAATATTCCAGTTAAATGTATTGTCAGAACATAGGTGTGGGAAATGCTTCATGTGTAAAGATGTCCATTAGTAACTTCAGCTTAGGGTTGCAAAGAGCTGTTTTAATGTGAACACTATCCACAAGGGCACCCGTTTCCAGAGAAGCAGGTGTACTGGAGCATCAGCAAAGGAGTGGGAAGGCGTTCTGCAGTCCAAGACTCTTCATTTCAGTGACGTGACCCTGGATCTGGCCCTGAACCCGGACACTGAGGTGAGCTTCCTGTCTTCTTCATAGGGAAATGAACCATGTGTGTGTGCTCTTGGCCTTTGACATGCACAGACTGAAAGTAGAGGGGTTGGTTTGGGCCACCTTCCTTCTAAAAAAACCATAAAGCACAAGGCTGCTTTCCTCACCTGGTTTTCTAACATCTCTGTATCTGGTGGTCAATTACTGTGCTCTTGTGTTGGGGAGCTTGCAGGGGCTGCTCCAGATTTCCCTTTCATCTGCTGGGGATGCATCACCCTGCGGTGGGGATAATGAGGAGTGTCCTGCTGCTGCGCACAGACTGCTTTAGCTTGAACCAAGAGAATATTTGTGATCATAGGATCATAGGATGTTAGGGGTTGGAAGGGACCCAAGAGATCATCGAGTCCAACCCCGCTGCCAGAGCAGGACAAAACTATCTAACACAGATCACAGAGGAACGCATCCAGGCGGCCTTGAAAGTCCCCAGAGAAGGAGACTCCACGACCTCCCTGGGGAGTCTGTTCCAGTGCTCCGTGACCCTCACAGTAAAGAAGTTCCCCCTTGTGTTGAGGCAGAACCTCCTCTGCTGCAACTTACACCCATTGCTCCTTGTCCTATCACAGGGAGCAAGTGAAAAGAGCCTGTCCCCCCACTCCTGGCCAGCCTTCAG
>VXBP01005586.1:1095833-1133985 GCA_013400115.1 Rhinopomastus cyanomelas
TCAAGGTAGACCACATCCACTGGTTTCCCTGAATCTAACCATTCAGTTATTGCATTATAGATGCTATCAGGTTAGTCAAGCAGGACTTCCCCTTCATAAACCCGTGCTGACTACTCCTGATAACCTTCTTCTCTTCCAAGTGCCTTGAGATGCCCTCCAGCAGGAGCCGCTCCATCATTTTTCCAGGGATGGAGGTGAGGCTGACTGGTCTATAGTTTCCTGGAACTTCTTTCTTGTCCTTTTTGAAGACTGGAGTGACATTGGCTCTCCTCCAGTCCTCAGGCACCTCTCCTGTCTGCCACGATTTGGCAAAGATAATAGATAGCGGGAGGGCAATAATATCAGCCAGTTCTCTCAGCACCCTTGGGTGCATCTCATCAGGGCCCATGGACTTGTTAATGTTCAATTTGCGTAGCTGATCCCTAACCCAAGGTTATGAGGCCCTCAGCTCTTGTCAGGAAGTAGCCACCAGGAAGGGGCTCCTCCTGGCTCTGCCTGTGTTAGTGTCATGCTGCTGGCTCTCTTTCTGGCTCTCTATACTCATTACAGTGGTTTTCTAGAGTCTCAGGAAAGTTGGTTAATTCAGGAGGTAAGTGCGTGCTACCAGAGCAACTTCTTACACCAGTGTGGGCTCACACGTAATGGCCACTGTCATTTGAATGTCCCAGTGCTCTTATTTTCAGAAGGCATGAAGCTTCTCCTTGTTTTCCCTAGCTCTCCTTTGCACAGGAGCACTCCTAAGCTTTTGCTGCCCTGCTGCTTACACTGGTGAGACCAGAGCACCGGTGTGTTCTTGAACAATGCACGAGAACGAACCTCAAGTTAATTATCTCTAACTAGCTGAAATAATTACTTTTTGGAGCTGGGGCAGCAGCTCTGATGCTGCACAAGTGCAGATAAGCTGCCGGGTTACAGTTAGAGGCCAAAGAGGCTTTAGAAGCACAGCAGCAAGAGATGATTGTAAGTTAGTGGGGGTGAAGGGGTAGAGGCCACCTTTCCCCAGCCCTGGTGATGGAGTGATTACTGCTCTGCAGCTTGTGCTCTGCAGCTATTTTATCACAGAACTTCAACCGAAACACTCTTACAGAATGGGAGTTGTAAAAAATGAAGGAGCTGAACACTTTACTGCTTCCTACCTGTGGAATACGTGAGGAGATAATTCTGGTCAGGGGAAATGCTGAATTACTGCTGAAATTCTCCACTCTGCTGGGTGCAGAGCACTGAGATAAATACTGATCAGCACTAGCAGTTGGGTTTGAGTGAGCTTCCTTTCAGTGTCTCCAGCGTAAAATGCTTTGTTACGAGGGTTTGGGTGGGGGGTTGTGGCTTGTTGGATGGTTGGTATTTTTTAAACTCCTTCCTCTTAAGTCTTGGAATTCAGAAGAATTCAGAAATTAGTTTGGGCTTATGTTTTAATGTAAAAAACCCAAGCACCTCTGAACCCTTCCCCAGCCAGCTTTATTCTGGAGCATCTCTGTGCTGGTGCTGGCCAAGCACAGCACCCCAGCTTGGAAAACCATTTTATATATACTGATGCTAATCAAAACTTGGCACTCAGAAACAAGGACTGGAGCTCGTCCTTGCTTAGAAAACGAGTAGTGCCATCCGTGACAAATGCTTCCCATGGACTGAGCGCTGGGATCCAAGGGCACTGCCCTGCTACGTGCATGCAGGCTGCATTGAAGACAGTTTTCTGGTCAGTCTGCAATTGCGTTGCCTAACTTTAAGCATCTCTGGTGCTGCCAAAGGTTTTGGTTATTTGTATCACAGATGATGTAAACGAAGATTTCCTTGGTGATACCTGTTTCCTCTGTCACACTCAGGATCGATCAATGACTAGACCACCCCAAACTAGCTGAGGGGCTGACCGATCGATGTAGCACATAACCAGTAAGGATGTGAGAGCTGCAGTTGCCATGTAGGTTTGCCCTAGGTGGAAGAATCACTTTGCAACAGCTTGTTCATTGAGGTAGGAAAGGAGCTTCTGCAGGGCTTTCCCAGGGAGTGCCAAGCAGGGCAGAGGGAAACAGCAGCAACTCGGCTTTGTGTGCCGGGGTAAACCACGACTGAGCGTTTAACGTGTAGCTCATTGGCTCAATGTAATGGTTTTAAGAGGAACTTGTTTTTCAAGGCTGTTAAATCTTTTTCATCGCCAGCATTTACATTCTGGTCTTATGCGTCTTCCTCACTCTACAGTGGAAAAGCGGGAAGCAGTATGAACTACAGGATGCACAGCATGACTGGGAAAACCCCTGTGCCACCACTCTCATGCTCTCAAAATGGCTCGTTTCCACGTGGCTGTTACCTGTTTCCTATTGCTGTTCGGTAGGTTTCTCATTCTGCAAGCTAGTGGAGGTAAAGGGGGTGGGGACACCTATTTATCCCCTTTTACAGCTGTCCCTTCATCTTCCTTTTTGCTACTGAACCTTGTTTCTCCACCACGTGCCTGGAAATGAAAGAAGTCTGGGCAGCTCTGCGCCCTCCAGGAGCAGTGGGAGGAGCAGTGGTGGGACAGGGGCTGTGCAGCAGCGAGGGGAGGTAGCACAAGGGCTGCACTAGTGTGGCCCAGTCGGCCTTTCACAGCAGTGTCTGTCAAGGCTCAGTTGCCGGCTGTGTGTTCAGCAAAGGGCACAGGCTCAGTTCGAGGCAGCTGCAGCACAGCAGGGCACAGCCAGTTACACACAGCGTGATGAAGGTGATGAAGGATTTAACTTTGCATGTCTGCTCCTGTAACTGAGCCTATCTTCTGCGTGACAAGAACCTTGATGCAGGAATAGCATAAAACAGCTTCTCACAGCAACAGAGACATCACCATTTGTCAACCCCAAAGTTAAACCCATCACAGGAAATGTCCAAAGTGTCTGCATCTGGCTTCTTTCAGTACCAGGCTTCATTCTCGGAGTGTCCGTCTCATGTGCAGCATTTTATGCACCACTGTGTGTAAAGGAAGGGCCTGTGCACTTCAGGGATACTATGAAGAAAAATACTAATATATGGTCATTGAGTATTTTGTATTGATAGTGTATTTGTATTGTAAACAAGTGTAGTGACCCACGAGGCATGAAGACAAATAAAATGGCTGTGGCTGGCTTTCTCTGTGTTGGGCTGTGTGGTGTCGAACGACTGGATCAACGTTCGAGGGAGGCCTCTAGATACCTTGGTAAAGTGACAGAAGCACTAAGGTGCACTGGGTGTGGTGCTGAACCGAGGCAGCCACAGGGTGCTCCTCACTCGTTTGCGCTGCAACTGCCGTCCCTCACGATTCTGACACAAAAAGGTGCTGTTCTTTCCATCACAAACCACTGAGGTCCTGTGTCCCGTGTGGCTGCAGGACACTGGCCGGTATAAACAAGGGCTACAGCTGAAGAGAGTGGTTTTTGAGCGTTGTCATTCCAAAATGTCTGTATCCTAAGGCAGCACTTTTGCTTTGAGTCAAGACTTTGGTCTTTGTGTAGGTCTGATGATAAGCTGGTTTTTAATACATTGGAGTGACAAACACAGGGGGAGGTAGCTCCTGCCCTAAAAAGCTCCTGTTCCCCCCCCCCCCACTCCCGTCATGCCACTACTTTCCCCAGAAATGGTCCTTGAAATTAGGACTGACTTAGCTATAAGCTTTTATCTCCTTTGCCTGCTTATCTACAGGCTCCTTCTCCTGCAGATCACTGCTGTCATTTAGTTAACAAGGTTTTTCCCAGCATAGGCCATCTGACAGGCACTTCCCCTGTCCCTCCATTTCCCCAACACTTTGGTTCCTCTCTGCCATCACTGAGAAGGGAGCTCTCTCTCCTGTGTTTTTCTAGGAGCAGAGCTAGTCACTGGACAGCTGCTGCACACTGGTTGGGATCTGGCATTGGCTGGCAATCTTTGCTCTAATTTCCATTTTTAACAGAGTTGTGTGTCTGCAGTAAGGCAGGCAAAAGGATGTGGGTGAGTACTCTGCGACGTGGCCTTCCTTCGTGGAGACATTTGTTTGACAAATGGTGCAGTTTGGATTTGGTGGGTCTCAGCCTGAGGGACTGGGGAGTTACCTTTGACAACTTGTGATTAGCAGCTTGGAATTCCAAGCTAAGTGCTTCTGCAAACCAGCATGACCAGTCTGGAGCTTCTTGTTTCTTCCTTCTGGCTGCGAGTTAAGACTGGCTTGGCACTGAGGAATGGGTGCGCAGACCAAAAGGCCATCATGGTTCCACAAGGAACAGAACCGCTGGAGGTTCCTCTCCCCTGAGGGGCTGGAGGTAGTAGCGCAGCCCAGCTTCTGTAAGGACGTGTGATCAGCCTCTGTATGTCTTTGAGTGGGGGGGGTTATATTGTGTGAATTAAATGTCTTGTTTTTTCCCCAAATGGAGCCAGTCTTTGGTTTTGCCCGATACTTTAGAAGTGGAGTTTGAACCCTCCTTGGTTTGGTTTGGTTTGGCCCGTTAGCTAAATTGATTGGTTAATCTCAGCTTGGACCTCATCAACAGGATCAACTAACGACAAGAAGGCTTCTGCAAAATGTGACCTCTGTTAGAAGTCACGATAGCAGTGCTGGACTTGCCACCCATGCAACACTCTCATGGGAAGCAGAGCTGCCTCGTCAGAGATACTTGGTTGAGTTTCCAAATCTGCAGTGCCCGTTTCAGAGCCCTGTGCCTCAGCTCTTGCTGGAAAAGCCACACTTCAACAGCATCAGCTTCCTGCCTGGAAAAAAACTACCGTCAGCATCTGCAAAACAATCACTGAATCCAACTGGACTGAACTCGCTAGAAATGAACTCCCCGTTCTAGGACAACTCCAGAAAGTTGTCCTCCTCCTGTCACAGCTGTGACCTCTCCTTTCCAGCCAACACAGTTGGAAACATTTCATTGCTCAGAGCACCAAAGTGCATTTTCTGAGACTGGACCCCAGAGATGTGCTGTGGAAGAAGGACAAGCTGGCAGTCCACACAGGCAGCACAGAATTCTGCGCACCATCTGTATGATTATTTATAAAACAGTTAATATTTTATTTATGTGGCGTAGAGGCACTTTGAGGAGCTTTTGTCTTTTTCTCTAACCAGACTGAGACTGTGATTATACAGACCTCAGCATGGAACCTAATTTCAGATTTCACCAACAGTGGTTTTCAGAACTTTTTTAACCACACCAAGTGTTCTCCTGCAAGAGTCAGAGCAAAGGATTACAGCAACTTACCTTGGGACTTAGGGAAGCACAAATCCCTTCACACCACAAACCGAAACGCAGTGGTCGCTAATCGTCTCTGCAGTGGAGGGACCGATTAGTTCTGTTTCAGGTCACAGAGATTTACAGCCCCTCCTGCTTCCTCACTGAAGATTCTCAGTGCTACCAAAACAGCTCTGTAAGGGAAACAGCCCTGACTTGCTCCTCTAGCCTGCAGTACTCTGTCAGAGCCTTTCAGAAGCATGCAGCTAGCTGAAGCTGAAAGGTCTCCACTGTACCTCCTCAAGAACATCAGCTGCTCCTCAGACAAAGCAGTTACATCCAGTCCATCTTGTCAGGCAGGAAAAGCAGCATTTCTGATAATTCATCACAAGAACTAAACTGCCCCCCAGGAGCACAAGGCCTGCACCAGCCAGGGAAACGTGCTGTACAGCCAGTCTGTTGGACACCTGGCGGTTCTGCACCAAATAGCTGGGAGACACACGAACCTCTGGTCTATGTTCTGCAGTCACTGTCCATGCTGCATCCTGTTTGCCTGAGTGGGATCGCAGAATCACAGAACATTAGGGATTGGAAGGAACCTTGAAAGTACATACGAAAGTACATACTGTGATACATACGAGTGGCAGTGAGAGGATGTACATTCTGCAACGACCTCATGGAAGTTCCTTCGTGCCACACTGTTCACCAGGCTTGCACTTTACTAGTGTCATCAAGAAAAATAGCGTTTTACTAGTATCACCACTGAGCATCTGCATCTTCAAATAGAAAGCATTTGGTTTTTTACATTCAAAATTTACAGCTTTCATATTGCATGAAAAACTCCCCTAAGTCAGAATACAGTCTGCATTGCTTTAAACACAGCCTAGGACAGGAAAAACAGCTACAGCAATATTGAAAGGAAGGTAACTAACAGCAGAATTCTGTCTAAAAACAGGATATCATGATGTAATTTCAAGGGTCGCTTCTTCAAGTAGGTAAGAGCAAGCGGACCATTGAAGAGTAAAATGCCTTTTCCAGAACACAAAGCCACCCTGATCAATGTTGACAGACGCTGAGCAATTAAAACCACTTTAAAACATGGACAAAGCATTGGCTGTTGTAAAGGCTGGTGTGCCAATGGCATCACACCAAGGTGTTACGCTGCTGTATCTAAACCTACCCTTAACCTCTCCTAGACTTGCACAAGGAAGCAAAAGGAAATGTGTCACAAAGGAAGGGAAGAGCGTTAGTTGCGCGCTCCAAACCCCCGCAGATGATCCGTGCCACCAGCAGGTCACCACGCTGTATTTATACAGACTCAATATTGGTGAGGAAGCTGTTAGGTATTGTTCCACTCTGCGTTTATTTGCATTTCAAACCTGTGATGCTCACAGCCTACAGCACAACAAACAGCAAAAGTCTTTCTTTAAACATGAGGGAGAGCTCTCCAGGAGAGTGCAAAGTGCATTACTTTTAAAGAGTGCTTCTTATTAGGTAGCTCCTTTACGAACACACACAACAGAAAGTGCTTTTTGCTCTACAGACTGACATGCAGCATCTCTGTTATTCTTAAAGGCTTTTTATTTAATTGCTGCTGTTTGCTAGGATAACTGCAAATCCTTGCATTTATCAGCCCTTTTGCAGTCTGGAGGGGAGAACGGGGGGGATCTGAATGATAAAGTGTAAAAATAATTCACAACCTCTTAAAAAAGAGCCTTTTTTTTTTTTGCTTTCTTATTGCTAGCAGCTGGTTCTGGAATTGACAAAGTGCCTGGTAACCAGACTAATGTCACTCATTAACCACCTCCCCTGTCAAAAGCAGGCAATGTGCAAAGCATTATCCGCGCGTTGCTACGCGGAGGAAAACTGCTTAAATAGTGCATGAATCACAAAGCAACTTTAGAGAACGCTGGAGAAACTCCCATTCTCTAACTGGGACCTCACTCAAATAACAGAGCATCTCCAACCAAAGATGCTTTGGCAATAACCTTCCCAGGCAACAGCTTTTTCAGTAAGAGAAACAGAAGAGGGGTTTTGCTCCTTAACACAACTGAACTTTTTCTAATCTCTGTGTATTTATAATATATATATTAAAATATATATTTTTATATATATATATATATATACAGATATAGATAGTTATATATGCAAAATGCAGATTCAATGATTTCAAAATAGGTTTGCATTCCGGATGGGGTTCGCATGTGCTTTCAAATAGGTATTTCCTACTGCATGAGCGCGTTTTGGCTCAACAGATGTCATCTACAAGTTTTGCCCCGTTAATGCCACGATAGGTTACCCTGCTGGGCCGAACTAAGACCCCGTGGTTCAGCTTGCAGGTGAAATAGCGCTTCTCCCCGACAGAGCCATCGTTCTTTCCCTTGGCACTCCTGAGTTCCAGTCCCAGCCATATCCCCGGTGCAAAGTCTGTGGGACCAATGTACCTAATTGTCCCCATTTCATTGGAGCTTGTCAGAAGAACCTGAGAGCCTTCGTGGAGCTTCACTGGTCCCTCAGGGTTAGCTGTAGTGGTGTTACTCCAGCTGCGCCGTAACACAGAGCTCTTGGATCTGGTCAGACAAAGAAAATTGGGTGGTTTCTTCCAAGGCAAACTGGTAATTCAGTGAATTTTTAAAAACTGAAAAATAAATCTAATAGCTTTTTAAGAAGATGGTGTTTGAGCTCATGTCAGCAGCAAGACTTGTAATCGCATGAGCAGGTTAGTACACACAGCAGTCTGAAATGCTTGGAAAATCGATTTGCTTTCACCTGACACCAGGATTCTGGCCACAGAGGATTGTTCAGTTAGGCAGTAAAAACATTTTGCTTGGGGCTTGAAAGAGTTTAGACAAAGAATTTTTAACATGGAAGGAGTGTGGATCACCAGGACAAAGCAAAGCCCTTTAACACCACCCTCTGAACATCACCCATCTGTATGACAACGCGGAGAAGATGCAGTGACAAATGACTGGGAAACAGTTTTACTGCCAACCTGCATCCAAGGGCTGTAACTCCCAGACACCCTCAGGAAAATGATCTGCTACTAGTCCATTTTGAAATGAAAACAGTCATCGTGTAAAGGTCTAGATACTAAACAGGCATAAAGAGCTGCTTTTGACCCACAAATGGTAACAGCTTACCCAAACATTTTAAACTCACCTAACAAAGGAGTTTCTTCTATTTCTCTCTCTCTGCGAAGATGCAGATGTGGTGCTTAGGCTGCGTCTAAAGCCTAAGGGGAAAGGTGAATAGGTTAAGCAGGATTTCTTGGAGACAGAACCCCACACCAGCTACAGCAGTTCATACTCTCTGCAGGGCTTTTCCAATGCTGCTTTCATAGCAATTGCTACACATGATCGTGTACAAGTTGGACATCAACCGAAAGCGCTCATGACAATGACTGTAACACCCTCACGCTTTCAGAAAGGACAGAAATTCCGCTAAACGAACCAAGGAGGGGAGTCTGAAGCAGCCTATTCACAAAACCCTCAGGTTAAGGAAGAAGAAAAATAACTATTTCCAGAATCTCACAAAACCTTTGTGATTTCCTATGGACCCCCACACACCCCCTTCATCAACCTCAAGTTGGACTAAGGAGCAGGTTCATTTTATGGTTAGGTCCATCTTCAGGATGGGCTGGCCTTTCGTTTCCTTGAAAATCTGTTGGGCTTTCACAGAAATTGGCTTTGTGCAGTGGGTTCTGGTTGTAGGTTGGCAGCCTGGGGTAGGGCCACCTAAGCCAAAACAGTGTCTTATGCTTGTACCTGGAAAAGTGTGATTTGTTCTACTTGATGGAGACTCTGAGAGAGAATCCAGAGAACCTGTTAGTCTGAAAAGCAATAACACAACAAAGAAGTCATTTCAACTCTACTCTGAAAGAAACTACTCTTGAAGTCCTGCTTGTTAAATGTTGATTGGAGTTCTGAGTCTTTCTCTACTCACTCTCAAGCTAAACCACTAACCTTCAGCTGAAATCAGGCTGGTATGCAAGAGATGCCCAGGGCAAACCAGTTTATTCAAGTTACTTCCCTTTTACTCAGCAAGAAAGCAAGTGCAACTGTGAGACAAATTCTTTAACAGTTTGTTTGAGCTTGGACAAAGCGAAAAGCAAGGACACGTCTAGCAGAGTAACTAGATACAAATACGAGAGGAGAAAGCACCGTGCTCCTCAGACGTTCCTACTGAAACCTAACAAAGGAGCTACAAAGTGCTGGATGCTTTGCTTCCTCTGTGTAGTTAGCTGGAATAAGACTAGAATTTCCTGCTGTGTCTAAGAGCAACTTCCTTTTACGACTACAGTTAACTTCTCCCATCAGGACTGGCTGGTGACAGAAAGGTTTAATGCACACAGACTGTATCAGAAATGGAGGCCCTGGAATGAAAATACCTGAAGTGGCTGCAAGAGAAACAGCTGCATTTCCAGTTTATACTCTGCTTTCAGAAAGCTGATCTAAACCCCACCAGGTTTTTACTGGAGGTTATAAATTTCCATTAGCAGAAGAAAACACTTAGCCCTCCCTGTAAAACCTTGTTTCCCACTGGAACTGTATTAAGAAAAGCAACTGGCCACACAAGTACTACAAGAGGTGCGGTGCTTACCTCTGTACACGGGATGGTGGTGCAAATATACCGTATCTGGGAAGACAACTGAAGTACTGAACGCCTCCCACGGAACCATTGTTCTTCCCGTGAGGCTTGTCCAGTTCAATTCCACACCAGAATCCTGCGTTTCAAAACAGTGAAGCCATGGGATTTTGAACCAAACACCACAGGTTTTAATTCACCCCGCCAGCCAGCACAGTTGTTACTCACCCACAGCAAGGGAAACAGTTTCTAGCTGGGAACTGGGTAAAGCCTGTGACTGTTGATACGTACGTTATGAAATAACTGTCTACGTAACTATGCAGCCATCTTGTCAGAACCGGTCTAAAAGCCCAACACCTCGGCTTTTCTCTGCCTTCCAGAAACCAGACATTTTCATTCCTGTAGCAAGGGCAAAGCCTTGGGGACGTCAAAGCCAAACAGAACTTTACTGAATCTAACAGTTGCTATTGGACAAAAAGGAGAGAGGAAAGAGCAGCAGTGGTGGGTGAAAGTTTCTCTTTTCAGTCCTGTGGCCGCAGGTTTATGCCTCATCTGAGATCATCAAGAGTAAAATTAAAGTTTTGATATTAATTCATTCCTCCTCTCCATCTAGCAAGTTATAATGACTACAAACTGCAAGGCTGGCTGTATGATCTTGGGAGAAGGGTGTAAGAATCAGAACTGGCCAGCAGCTCATCTCGTACAGAGCACTGCACAGCGTCAAGATGTTAATAAGCCTGATCATTCATAACCTGTGATAAATGGGAGCTAATTATGTAAAGGTGCTAAATTTTATACTCCATTAGCAGGCCTTATGCTATCCATCCCCAAAAGATTCAAAATTTAATTCAAGTCACTTGGTACTAAGGCACTGGATAAAATGGCAATTCCAATTATCAGCTCAAGAAGTGCAGGAATGGCAGCTTATGAGTTAGAAGGGCTTGGTACATCACACGTTTTCCCCTTCCTGGTTTAGAATTAAATGCAGGTCTGCACTGCAGCAAAAGAAATAAAGTTTGGTTAACTTCCAGGGGTTTGGTAGTGGTTAGATCTAAATACTTCAACATGTGCGTTACACTTGCTGTAAATTACTGGGTTTGCAAAAGGTGCAGATCTGTCACCTTTCCAACCTCACTTCTCAAAAAATCCAGCAGGAGCAGGGAGGTGACGGTCCCCCTGTACTCAGCACTGGTGAGGCTACACCTTGAGTACCGTGTCCAGTTTTGGACACCTCAGTGCGAGGGAGACATCGAGGTGCTGGAGCAAGTGCAGAGGAGGGGAACAAAGCTGGTGACGGGCCTAGAGAATGAATCTGATGAGAAGAGATTGAGAGAGTTGGGGCTGTGTAGTTTGAGGAAGAGGAGGCTTAGAGGAGACCTCATCGCTCTCTACAACTATCTGAAAGGACATTGGAGAGATGTTGGTGCTGGTCTCTTCTCACAGGTAATTGGCAGCAGAACCAAAGGGAAGGGTTTCAAGCTCCAACAGGTTAGGTTTAGATTGGACATCAGGAACAAACTGTGAGTGGTCAGGCACTGGAATGGGCTGCCCAGGGTGGTGGCTGAGTCGCCATCTCTGGCTGAGTTTAAAAGACGCTTAGATGGGATTTATGATTTAGGGGTGAACTTGTAGAGTAGGACTGATGGTTAGACTAGATGATCCTAAGGGTCTTTTTCAACCTGATGCTTGTGTGACTCTGTGAAATTTTGTTCCCTAATTTGGAGCAGAGAGGGAGGAGACCTTGCGCTGTCAAACAGCTTTCATATTTCTACACGCGTTAAGAGCCTATTTGAAAACCACTCCTTATCTCAGTGTCTGTACTGTGAGCAACAACGAGAAGGTGACAGTCACCTCAGCACAATTATCACGCATGTCAAATCAGTTACTCATAGTATGTTAAGCAAGGTCAGCCAAGGACAGTGGAACTGTGGGGTGGGATGAGAGTGACAAAGGACACAGTTTGTCCCTCAAACTCACATTCTCTCATTTTCTTGAAATGCCACCAAGTGTCAAGGCAGAGCACTGCCACGCACCAGTCCAGCCAATGGAACTCAACCCCATTTCAACCAGGTACTTTCACCACCACTCATCAACCATCATTGGGTTTCATTACTCTTGCAATAAGATTAAAGACAAGAACATAAAGAACAGAGCATCTGCTTACAAAAATACAGAAATCAGTAATTAGATTCCAGAATTTAGAACTCCCTTCCACTTGAATAATAACTGCTTTTACTTTCCTTTTAGCAAAGGGAAAGTAGAGAGGATTTGAAAGGCACTAGGGTGAGAAAATGGTGGTAGGGTTTGAGGCTTTCTAAGATGACAGAATCATAAAATGTTAGGGATTGGAAGGGACCTCAAAAGATCATCTAGTCCAATAGCCCTGACACAACAGGATCACACCTAGACCAAGTCACACAGGAACACATCCAGGTGGGTCTTAAACTTCTCCAGTGAAGGAGACTCCACAACCTCCCTGGGCAGCCTGTTCCAGTGCTTTGTCACCCTCAATGGGAAGAAGTTCCTTCTCATACCGATGTGGAACCTCCTATGTTCCAGCTCACACCCATTGCCCCTTGTCCTGTCTTTGGATGCCACTGAGCAGAGCCTGGCTCCATCCTCCTGATATGCACTTTTCACATATTTATAACCATTAATGAGGTCAGTCTCATTTTTCCCAAACTGAGAGACCCAGCTCCCTCAGCCTTTCCTCATCAGGGAGATGCTCTACTCCATCTTTGTGACTGTGCACTGGACTCTCTCCAACAGTTCTGTTTCCTTCTGGAATTGAGGGGCCCACTGAAGTGCTGGGGCATGCCCAAAGATGGGCAATGGCACTGGTGAAGTGTCTAGAGCACAAGTCCTACAAATGATTCTGTGCCACCTGAAGTCTCAACATCAAAATATTTCTCCTAATTAAGCTGTGTGAGTGGACAAGTCAAAGTCACACATCAAACCAGTATTTTGTCCTGGCCGTCACATTAAAGTAAAAAGAAAGAAGGAACTTTAAAACAGAATAGTACATTTTCGAGGAAGTGAGGACAAAGATGGAGTTCTCTTCATGTTCCTGTCCTTGCATGTAAGCTATGTCACATCGATTCTTCAACACACACACACACACAAGAACACAGCAAATACCTGGTGCAAATTTTGTCATCCCATAGAATCTAACGGTGCCTGTTCTCTGTCCCACCACCAGTACTCTGTCTCCAACCTGAATTTCTCCTTCATCAAAAGGATTTTTTCTTGTCACTGGAGAAGAACTATATGGTCCTGAAAAAAAAAAAGACAAGATCTGAAATTATTGACATGATAACTACAACTTTAGCAAGTGAGCCAACTGATCAGGGAACAGAGCAGCTATTGATAGCACAGGGCACCCTTAACGCTTGGCGAGTCACTGCAAGTTCTGCTTACGCAAAAAGCTGCTTCGCTTCAGCACAAAAACTGTGGCCTTCACCTTTTGGCTGCAGAGGAAAGGCTACCCAACTGTGAGAATTGTCTTCCTCTTGAAGATGTTCTAATAAAACTGTGTAGAATTTACCACGCTACTTCCCAAGCGTCTCCCCTGATCTCACTCTGAAACAGCACAAGTAGCTGTACGCAAGCACTCCGTGCAGCAGTGAACTCCCACCTGCGGCCATACACCTCGACAAACCAGACCATACCAGCACTGATTCTAGATGAGGCACAAGACACTCTAGTCACTGCCTGTTTATTGCTGCTAACTGAGTTCTGCTTCTTGGAGTAATTCTGTTTGCCTTCCAAGGAGGTAGTAGAAGAGGAAGAGCTGCTGTACCCAGGAAAACCTACAAGGCGTAAACGGAAATAGTCCTTCAGAAATCACGTTTGGAAAGGGACAGGTTACACAGAAGGGAAAGCTTCTGTAAGAAGTTAGTTCTGCTGTCCACAGTGGTCAGACTTCAAAGTAAAGAGCCACAAGCAGAAGCTGTTAAGCAGCATTTACACAAACACTCATCAAGAGTGCCCTAGGTGTGCCTGACTCTGCCTTGGGAATAAGGTGACAGGGGAGTATTGGAAGAGGGCAATAGCCCCTTCTTTATTACTTTTTGGAAGTCCTTCTAAACAGTCCCAAGCTTATTTATTAAAGTAAGGGAGCCTTAATAATAAGACATTATACTACCACACTTCTAGCATCCAGTCTATTAAAGATTTGATGAGAAGTGGAAGGAAGGTGATATTATGTCAGTGAATTATTGTCTGGATTAAATTGTCTGGCTATTCCATTACATACTGTATTAATATTAAAATCTGTGCTATAAAATAAGAATGGGAAATAAATCACTTTTATCTCCATTTGCAAATCTTGATGTCTAAACTGTCCAATAAGACTTATGTTCAGCTTTTCCTCCTTCCTTCTCAAGGCTCTCCTGCACTCTCCTCTCTCCTACTCCCTTCTACCCGAAATGAAGCAGGGTACCAGAAGCCACGTCCACACCTCAGTTTCTCAGCATGTAAAACTAAGATAATATTGCTTATCAAACTTGCAAGAATTCTAAGAGACTTAATTCATTTGTTTTCACACAGCACCTCGGTATCAACACAGGCTTAGAGCACTGAATATAATTAAATCCTCCAGTTCAGCAAAACAGTAAATAACTGTAGAAAGACAAAGGCCACAGGTTAAACAAAAGCTTTGGCACGTGGGGACTGAACTCTACAGACTCAAACGTTCTGGCCGCAACTACGCTACAATGAACCACAATGAAGCAAACGTGACTAAACAAACCCACAACTCCAAGTTATAAACATAGGCGAGTGTTTGTAAACACACGCTACAAGTTCCTATTGAGAGGTCAGGCCAGCAATGGAGTCACTGGAGGTCAGTGCACCTGGAGTTCTCACATGAGAGCAACTGCTGGAACTAAAGCAGTCACTGAAGTGCTTCATGTTGTGCGAAATCCTGGGACAAGGAAGAGCAGAAGGAACTTCAGCGGGTCCTTTAATCCACTACAGCCTGTCTTCCGTTTCGCAACAGCATGACATACGTGACTCCTGTTTACCTTGTAATACTCAGTATCCCCACAGCCTATTCTACAAGCTGTTACCAGGCAGGTCATTCTCAGGGTGCACTTACACAGTTCACTGCTGCAGACCTGCTGTACGACTCCTCTCCATCATTTCTCCCCCATCCCTAAGGCTTTTTTATTTATGTGTCAAGTGTCTGCGGGAGGCTGGGGTTTAAAAACCAAACAAAAAACACCCAAGAACACCACAAAACAACACAGACTCAGCACAAACTCCAGGAAAAGCTCAAGCTGAAACACTCTTCTTATTTGACAAAGGACTGCTGCCACTTGCTTTCTATGTTAGACGCTGGATTTTCCTGAAGGTCCTGGACCTGCCTTATGGCAGTATCCTCTAAATAACTAAATCCCCAAATGAGGCTTCACATCACTTAGAGCCTGCAAAGCCTCCGGAGTCCTATTCATTGTGGAGTCACACAGTATCCACCAAACAGAGACAACGTACTGCCAGCTACCCTCATTGTGTGACCAGAACTTGAAAACCAAGTCATTAATTAATGTGCTTTCTGTGAACAAAACGTTGGAAACTTCTGCCTGCACAAGTTTTTACCTTGCCTCTGAAAAAGGCATCAGATAGGACAGTGTTTAAATATCTTACACTAGCCTCTTCCCCGGGTCTCCTCCTCACAACTGTTCACTGACAGAGGATATAAATAGATGCTTTTCTTCAAAGGAGGCACATTCAAATTCACACCTCAAATTATTTCAAAGAACTACTGCTTTCATCAACAATTCTAGCATGATTTTATGCACAAAACCTCAAAGGAGACTCAATTTTTACAGTTTGTTAAAGACAGCCTTTAAAGTGAAGTCCTTTAATGTTTACAGTTCAGCAAACAAACAAAACACTAATGCAACAGAAGTCACCATCCAATTCTGAAGCTAGAAAATGATTCATCTGTAAAAAGATGTTTTGTTTTTTTTTGAAAGCCAGAGTTTCTTTTTTCATATTTGAAGCTTGTTATTATAAGTCTGCCACGATACAGCACCACAGCAAAAAGTGCTGGGAGATGGAAACACATTAGTGCAGAGTCTTGAACATACAGAGACAGGAGAGAATGAAAATTCCATCAGAAGTTCTTCATTAAAATCTAAGCAGTAAGGATACTGGGGAAAAGGTCTCTCCCAGAAACCTACCAAGGTAATTGTGCAGATCCTCTGTAAGGTCATTTACAAAGAGACAGCTCTCAGATTTAAGGGCTAGTCTGTATTCCAGTCCATGTGTTGGGACAGAAGCTGTCACCAAACCAACACAGAACTGCCAAAACAGTCACACAAACTGCTGTTGGTCCTAATAAACTGCCCGTGTGCAGCCACTGGGGGAACCGAATGCAGCCAGGGAAGACAAGTTTTTTTTCTCTCTAGTGCAGGTCCAGGACTTTTACAGTTCCTGGGCAACATGATCCTGCTGCGGCAGGGAGATTGGACTAGATGATCTTTTGTAGTCCGTTCCAATCCCTAACGTTCTGAGATTCTGTAAGGCACCAATACTACCTCCTCTGTCCTACTCCAAAAGTTCCACAAAGTTGAAACAGCTTTTAAAAATCCTATTTACCATCTTTTGCAGGCACAGCTTTTCCCCTGTTAGCGGTCATAAAGTTGGTTTCAGCAGCACCGTCTTTCTTTGCCGTATTTAGGCCTATAAAAAAAACACACACAATTAAGTATAAACACCCTAAGAATGAACAACTTTACATGAAAATCATGTAGAAAACCAATCTGGTAGATTTGCAGAGTTGCATGGATAAAACCACACAATTCCTTAGACTCTTGATAAATGGGGAAAACGAGACTGTGGAGCTGTTTTGATGGATAAGAACAGATGTTAAGCCCCTTAACAGACTAAAAGTCCCAAAGTATCTTGCCAAACCATCAAGAATTTGTCTGCAAAATATTATGTGTCCATTGAAGTTTTACTTACATCTTTCAAATGTCCATTTCCACTAAACACCTAACATCTGCTGTTACAGCACGTCAGGTGTAAGAGCAACTGGTATAAGGGGAAAAGCTGGAACACAGGAGGTTCCACCTGAGTATGAGAAGGAACTTCTTCGTGGTGAGGGTGACAGAGCCCTGGAATGGGTTGCCCAGGGGGATTGTGGAGTCTCCTTCTCTGGAGACATTTAAAGCTCATTTGGACATGTTCCTGTGCTACTTGATCTAGGTGATCCTGCTCTGGCAGGCGGGAGTGGACTAGATGATCTTTCAAGGTCCCATCCAATCCCTAATGTTCTGTGATTCTGTATAATTACACCATTTCTGCCTTAGAGATTACACAAAGAACTTTTGAGAGAGAGATTTGAGATAATGGCATCCAGTGACAGGACAAAAGGCAATGGGTGTAAGCTGGAACATAGGAGGTTCCACATAAACATGAATCACAGGACCTCCAGGGACACCGAGTCCAGCCTTTTATCCTAGTATCTAACCACTAGACCATATCCCTAAGTGCCGCGTCCACTGGTTCCTTAAACACCTCCAGGGATGNCAGGGGGACTGGACTAGATGATCTTTTGAGGCCCCTTCCAATCCCTAATGATTCTATGATAAAATCTTCACTCAGTCTACAAATAATAACAGAAAGTATGTCAGCACTACACTGAAGAGCCTACCTCTTGGAGCAGTGGTGTTGTGATCGGCATGAAAACTCGTCCTGACACATAAGTTATAATTTGCTAACAGTCATTTTGCATTTCAGACAGTTTCCTGCCCCAGCTCAATGAAGAACAAGCTTAACTGTGATTTATCCCCTCCCTGTCATGAAAGAAAAATCACATCTTCTTTAACTACATCTCTCAGTCTAATTCAGCTACAGGGACTGAACCAGTTACAAACTGAACAGCAAAATGTTATGGTTTAGTCATTAAGGCATCAGATCAGAAAACTAGTGTTTTCTCTGTGATAACACACTTCTCACTTTGATCACAATAATCTATTTCCTAAAAACTTGAAAAAGACCTGTTATTATCTTCATCAACCTGATGGATTATTGAAATCCAGCAGAAACAAATCAAATGTGACAATCTCTACAGAGTACTCTGCAGCTTCTAACCAGACCTACAGCAGGCGCATTATGTTTCTTGGATCGTTACAAGCCAGCATATTGCAGGGAGGGAGTTTAAAGGAAAGAAATGGAATCCAGTGATGCACATAAACGCTGCAGAACAAAGTTCTACCTCTGCAGCTTCACCCTCCCACTCCAGTCAGGCGCGTTGATTCTGACAGACCTTTCGACTAAAGAACATCCTCCAAGCGGCATCTTGTGGATGCCTGTTAGTGGATGCAAGCTCTGCCGGGCAGATGATGTGGAACGCGCTTTTGTTTTTACCTAAAGCAAATATCAAACGTTTAAGGCTTACAGAGACAAAAATGCACCTTTGTGGCAGAATAGGTAGTTTAATCACAAACCTGTCTGGAACACAGCCTGTGACAAAGGAAATGCTGCTTTCCTTCACAGTTTAATGAGTCACAAACAGTTCACAGCAAACTGAATCAAAACACTGAAAAATACTTTACACGAAAAAGTCAGCTTAGATCTGCTCCTGAGCAGCACTCCTAACAAACCAATTATTCTGAGAAGCTTTTTATGCAAGATGTCCACTTATAAATAGCTCTGATCTTATGCTAGTTGAACATAATTAAAGCTTACATCCCCCACAACCTGCGTAGACAAGAGTTTTACATAAACCATCCGAGATGCTGCCAAAATGCTCTCTTCCTCCAGCCTGGCACACTGTTCCTGCACCCTGAGAATTGAGAATGTAGTGGTTTAGGGCGCTTGAGTAAATTCAGCAGGGATATATGTGTTATCTCTCGTGTACTAAACTCTGCTGCCTTAGTATAAGTCAGGGGTCCTCAGACTTTTTAAACAGGGGGCCGGTTCACTGTCCCTCAGACAGTGTCGGGGACCGGGCTATAGTTTGTGCTGCCTGGTTTGTCCTGCCTGGGAGCTGGAGGGAGGGAGGGAGAGATGGGGGAGCTGCCCACCTCGATGATGCCACTGCCCCCCCCTCCCCCCAGCCCGGCCGTGCAGTCGGCAGGAAGTCATCTGCAGCTGCTCAGTTCTCCCCCCCCATAAATCCCCACTGTAAATACCAGCGGGCCGCACTGGAGACCCTGGGGAGCCATATCTGGCCCGCGGGCCAGGGTTCGAGGACCCCTGGTATAAGTCATCTAAACAGGGTTCAAAAGGCAAAATAAATACTAATGTGATTTATTTAATGACAATAATTTGTAGCCAGTCACACTTAGGGCCAGATTATACATGGTGGGCACTGTGCCTGTACTCCAAACACCTTGGAACCTGAACAGACAAAAAAATGCCTCAGTCTTACTTGACTAGGAGTAAACTAGGATTAAGTAATTTCAGCAGACGACTAAGAAACAAAACCAGAGCCACGGACTGAGCCTGTAACTGTGGCAATATTACAAGGACATCCTTCTAATTTACTTATAGTTTTATTCAGATAATTAGCAGATAAACCACAATCAGTTAAATAGTTCTCTAATCATTCCTCCAGGAAATAAACTCAATTTTTTCAATTTCTATATATGAAAGTATCTGAAGATTAGTTTCTATATATTCACTGATTTCAGAGAGGTGTTTTAAGTTACCCAGGATTATCTTAGTAAACAGAGTCACATTAAGCTGAAACATTTAACTGATATCACAGCCAGGCAGAAATTACTCTAATGGCTCACGAATAACTGTTGTGGTGAACTTTTTTTCCTCCAAGCTGCCAGAGCAGATCAGATCAGTCCAATAACTAAAGATCCTATATACACACAACATCCTTTCATTACCAGTTCACAGGCCCAGTGTACTTCTGATAATGAGAACACGCAGGTAATCAATATCACCTTCCCATCGCAAGTGATCAACTAATGCCAAACGAGTATCTCAATACAAAACTGCACAGTATTGGTGCCAGTTCTTGAAGTATCTCTCCATCTCATTGCAATATACAAGGAAAAACTCACCAGAATTTACTTTGGAAGTTACGTGTGTCATATTTATTTTCTTGGATTTGATCAAAGGTGAAGATCTCGTGGAAGAACTTCGTACAAAGCTTGTCTTGTGATCAGAAGCCTTGGTTATTTTAGAAAGAGGTGCAAAGATACCTAGAGACAAAATGGCACGTGCCATAAAAGAAAGGGTAGACATTCATCTCAGCAAACTTTCTGGCTACTACCTTTTGCATCAATTCATGTAGGGGTTGGTTTTTTTAGCCACAATCAGAGCTTACTAGCACTTGTAGGGTAGGAAAGATTAGCTCAAATGAACAGTGAAACCAAAAGGCTTATCAAGCAGAACAGTCTTTCGGGAAATCAGTAAAACTACCAATTAGACTCTCCTTTTTGTCCTAACGGTAACGCTGACTCTCCACTGATGCAAAACACATGACTTTGTATACCAGGAGTGCCCACGGAAGACCAGTTAAGTACCTCAAGGTGAAAGTTAGAAAACAAATACAAGTGTGAGTCTATTGAACGGGAAGAAGTGGCAGGCAGAGCAACATGGCCATTATTGCAACAAATAGCTCCAAAAGTATAGATGGAAAAGCAGGAAAGGCCTCACAGTTTCAAGGAAATAACCACAAAATTTGACTAGTGGTTCTGCAAATAGTTGAGGCCAAAACACTAGGAATCAATAAAACAGGGAAAGCACTAAAACCAGCAGAATCTGTTCTCTGGTTTTATTTCAAAATGCTTGTCTCTCCCAACACTTTTGTGGTTTTTCTAAAATTCAGGCTTTAAAACAATGTGAGAAGAAACTAATGCCCATACCACGTTTCGGTGCGCACTTGAAGTACTGGACTTTTCCAACACTTCCGTTGTTCTTCCCTTCTGGTGCATCCAGCTCTACGCCAGCCCACTGGCCGCTGGCAAATTCTGTTGTGCCGCAAAATCTCAATGTACCAACCTGAAGCAAAAAGCATCAACAAAAAATGACTCAGTCAAACAAGTACTGTTTACAAGAACACAGAACAGACTTGGAGGGAGACAGCAAGTCATCGCCCAGCATTTGATCAGAGGACAGAAATACAAACATAACAATCTCCCTTGATTATTGACGCTTCCATCTTCAAATGCCAGCTAATGCATCTCAGTCCTTCTGTGTATATTCTGTGTTACACAGAAGCAGTGGTGGTTGACACTTCCCATAACAGGCAGGCGGTGAGCACCACTCTAAACAGAATGACTCTGGTTGGAAAAGATCCCTGTGATCGACTTCAACCATCTCCCTACCTTACAAGTTCACCCCTAAACCAGATCCCTCAACACTTCACCCAAGCGACCTTTAGACACATCCAGGGATGGTGACTCAATCACCTCCTTGGAAGCCTATTCCAGTGTCTGATTACCCTTTCTGTGAAAAAATTCTTCCTAATAACAAGTCTAAACCTACCCTGTTGTAACTTGAACCCCTTCCTCTTGTTCTATCACTAACTGCTTGTGAGAAGACACTGGCACCAACCTCTCCACAACATCCTTTCAGGTAGTTGTAGAGAGTGATGAAGTCTCCTGTCAGCCTCCTCTTCTTCAAACTAAAGACCCCAGCTCTTTCAGTCTTATTTATTTATCTTATTTATTCTCATAAGATTTATTCTTAGAAATACAACTCTGAGTCAGCAAGGTACGTGGGTATATTTCTAGCAAGAAGTTTTCCTTTTAGTGTCTTGCACAACAATAGTTCCAGAATCACAGCTGGGCACCTTGCTGAACAGAATCACAGACCACTAGGGATTGGAAGGGACCTTGAAAGGAAGATTCTATGGAAATACTAGATAACAAGCACTATAAATCTGTTTGTGTATAAATGTATCCATACAATACATATATTTATACACACACACACACGTATATATTGCAAAGCTTGAAGTGTAAACTTCAGGGGATGCTTTATTTTTTTATTTAGAAAAGATTCAACAGTCTTTGATTCCCTCCTTATGCACTGAACGGGGACTTAAATTAATTTTTATATCTTATTTTTAAATTAGCTTTGAACTTCTGCTGCTCAGTTTTCACTCTCTCATGTAACCTTAATACTCTTAGTTCATTTTTTACTATGACTACAGTGTCCAGCCCAGCCCTCAGAGAGTAAACAGACAGAAACCATTTATTTTTCTTTACTATAAAACCTTCCAGCGACTCTTTCTTAATGTTCCATAAAGAAATAAACGTGACCCAGAGCCTGCTCTTTTACTCTGAAGATGTCCTTTAAGCGTGATTGTTATAAGCAGACATATCACACGATCAGTCTAGCCAGAGGATGCTTGGCCAAGCAGCCTAACAGACTCCTCCACTCTCCAGGCATTTGCCAAAGGACACTTGCTGAGCTCAGAGAAGAGATCAGCAGGCATCGTAAACTGGAGGTGGCAAAACTGAGGCTCCAGTTTTACACCATCCCTAGAACTTATGGAAGCAAGGAGAAGAGGACATCTCAAGGCACAAAGAGGAGGAAAAAGTTTTCTCCCAGCTATTGGTTTCCCTGCACTCACATTTCATTGAGTGCCTGTTTGGGTAACATATAGTCTAGCACAGTAAGAGCTGGTGTAACTGGGGGGCCCCAAATCATGTCACATAAACCCCTACTTAAGCAGTTCCTACCCTGTCAGACAACTAGAACAAGTGCAGCAGGAATCATGAGAGGAATCCATTTTCCCTCTGGCATCTATTGTGTTTGGCTTTCAAGCTTCATTAAAGCTGATGTATTAGGAGATCGCAGAAGCACGAAAGAGAACAGGAATCCCTAAACATTGCCAGCAAAAATGCTGCCATCCCAGTGCCCTCCTTCCAGCTTCCCCATTCCGGAAATGATCCAAGAGGATGCCAGAATTAGGTATCATTTTCAAGCAGCTCAAGCACTCTGTTCTCACTGTTGCTCCACTCTGCACACATTTTTGAGTGTCAGGGGAAGACAGGGCTGAGAGCACCTTCTGCATTCAGACAAATGGAGAAAGCAGGTGGAAAACGTGGGAGTGGTACAGAACAGCTCCTCACACACAAAGGAAGGAAGGGAAGAAAGCAGATGTGGAAGAGGAAGGCTAAAAGAGCAAAAAGCACAATTACATTCCTCCTTCCCATCTGCTTTAGGACAGCTGGAAAGCCCTGCTGGCCCTTGGCAGCAGAAAAACAGCTTCCAACAGCTTCCGTATAAATGAAAAACGTAACTGAAGTCAGGAAGCTTTACCCATACCTGGCCAGTACACTGCGGTACAAACAGTTCTACGGGCTTCATTTGGAGGAAAGATACACAAGAGGGCTAATCTCTTTCTCCAAAGCCTCCACTAACTCACAGTTACATTATCTCCCTCACTTTCACTGTGTAATGGCCTTCTGAGAAAGAAAGTCCATGAACTTCTTACTGCCTTTTAAAGACTCAGCGGCTTCCTGTATGCAGTTCAGTTAAACACCTTCTGTATAGCTAGTGATTCCTTCTCTCTTCTTGACTCAATTTCCAGAGGAAAATACAGCATGGAAGCTGCTTTGCCCTTTGACTCTTCAAAACACTTCAGTTGTGACAATTACAAGTCATACTAGAAAAATTATTAAGCGTAAAGATAAACATGAAATTTGGCTTTCAATATACCCCAGAAAAATATATGTGAAAACTTTGAGTTCTATTGCTCTTAAATCATTTCAGAGCCCTTTGTACCTTTTATTTGCTGTGATACCAACACTGACTGCAGTATCAGTGTTGTATTTTTCAAACACTTCTTTAAAAATGTGTCTAGCAGGATGCCTTCTTAGGAGCTACTCACATCCGAGCTGGACCAGTAGTAGCTACATTCTTACACACACCCGTCTAACAAGCCACAGCACTGCTTCATACAGAGATACACACAAATCATTCAGAGTTCAAAGGGACCTCCAGAGGTCAGAGTCCAATCCCCCTGCTCAAGCAGGACCATAGAATCTAGGGCAGGTCACACAGGAAACCATCCAGCTGGGTCCTGAAAGTCTCCAGAGAATTAGACTCCACAACCTCCCTGGGCAGCTCGTTTCAGTGCTCTGTCACCCTCACAGTAACAAAGTTCTTCCTCATGTCCCTGGGCAGCTCGTTTCAGTGCTCTGTCACCCTCACAGTAACAAAGTTCTTCCTCATGTTGAGGTGGAAATTCCTGTGCTCCAAGTGGCACCCATTGCCCCTTGTCCTATCACAGGGCACAAGTGAAAAGAGATTGTCTCTTTCCTCTTGACACCCAGCCCTCATGGATTTACAGTCAGTGATCAAGTCCCATCGTAACCTTGTCCTCTCCAAGCTGAAAAGCCCCAAGTCTCTCCATCTCCTCTCATAAGGCAGGCCGTCCAGTCCCTTAATCATCCTCATGGCCCTCCATTGGACTCTCTCAAACAGATCTCTGCCTCTCTTGAACTGGGGAGCCCCTTCAGAGAGTTTAGCTGCATTGCAACAGTGAAACCAGGTTACTATAGGCGAAGCAGAGTCCAAGTTTTCCTTTATCACCTTCTGGAAGCTACCAGGAGTATTCCACAGATGTGTCCTCACACCTGAAAGCTGGGTTGTTCATAAAGCAACCTGCAGATTTTATTATCATTTCGATGAGACACCAAAAATGCTAATAAAAGCTGAGCCATGCTGACAGAGACCACCAGGCGACCACTGCAAAATCGTTTATGGATACAAAACCCAGACTGTGCCTGTCAAAACAGCTTTTCATACTAGCGATCTTCTTTTAACACAGAGCGGTTCAGCACAGTGCTTTCTGAAACCATACCCTTACTGCCACCCAGAGTTTATATCTTCCAGAAAGTGTTTTAGACCCTCAAATTTGAGGTGTGTCTCCAAAGGGGGACACAGATTGACTGTCCAGAAATTAGGAGGGCAGTATCCAGTTGCTCCTCATACCTTCTGTCCTGCAATAACAACGCGATCTCCCAGTTTCAGGCCAAGTGATAAAAGCATGGCCTTGCCCGTGACATGATCATAGTTTGGAATCATGGCTTTCGAGATGTCACATGAGAGAGGCACCGCATCCAGCAATATCTGCTTGATTTCTTTTGCACTGGCTGCTGCATCTGCCATTTCCAGTGGCATATCTACTGGATCAGGAACCACATCTGCTGGAATCTGCCCTTTGTCATTCTGTACAAACAGAACACAGCACAGGAATTAATGTGACAAGATAAACCTGGTCAGACAAAACCACAGCAGTTTATGAAGCTTTTAATCCTCTTCATTAGATAGTTTCTGTAGAAAACAACTATAAAAGCTGCAAATTTTCAAACAAGGATGCCAAAACATTCTTAGATTTATGAACCAGCATTTACAGTGCCTATTTTTTCAAAAGTGCCAAGTTACCAGAAGCTGTAAGCCTGAGAGCACTGTTAGTACTCAGAACACATTACAAAAACCCCACGTGTGTACACGAACACAGCATTAGGAAAGTCAGCAAGAATTCCAGTCTGTAATGCCAGTACTGTAAAGTTAACATCTCCCAAAGAATTTATCCTTACCCAGTGTGAGGCTCACATAAAATGTAAGATAGAATTAATATGTATTGCTTAACACACATTGTATTTGCTTCATTCCTGTAAAAAACTCAACCTTCCTTGAGCCCCCTACAAACCCTCCTACCTCAACCCTACAGAACTGTAATCCTTATTCAGCATTTACACTCTGCTGCCCTCACGTAAGCGACTCTACATGCTGTCTCTGGTCAGACTCCTATTGGGGGACTGAAGAATCTTTCCTCAAAGATCTACAACCAATCTGTAACTAAAAGGTCACTCCCATTCAAGCCATGGTGCCTTAACACAGGAAGAGTCTGGTCTGAGTTTTCAGCCCTCACGTTAGTGACTGTGTCACATCAGTGCCACAACTCAGCCAACCAGATGCCCTGTAAATCTTTGTGGCAACACAAGAGAGAGGGGCAGAGGAGAGGAAAGGTGTAAATGTGGGCACACTGGGACAGGATTGCTTTTCTCAGGGGCAGAGCCACCCTCTGCCATCTCAGAATGCTTGTGCACCTACAAAGCAACACTCCCTGTGACAACACTCTTAGAAAAACTGCTGCCTTAGCATCTGAAACGTGTCCTCACAGGCTAAATAACCCATCACAGGAGAAAGCCAGCATGTTTAGAGAGATCTACACTGGATACCATGAAGAAGTCTGGGAACATCATCATTCACCATTTCACATCCTCAGTGGCACATAAAATAGTGACTTTTGAGTAACCTTAACACAACTGTAACTTCTCATTTAAAAAGAAACCTCTAAATTTAAAAATAGAGAACCAAGACACTGCTAGGTGATCCTGCTATGACAGGGGGATTGAACTAGATGACTTTTTAGGTCCCTTCCAACCCCTAACATCCTGTGATCCTATGATCTTTCAAGGTCCATTCCAATCCCCACTGTTCTGTGACTCCGTGATTCTATGCCAAAAAAAAAAAAAAAGCAACAACAAAGCCCCAAAACGATACAAAAAACCCAAAGAAATGTAACTAAGGCACAAAACACTAATTAAATTCCAGGATTTGTGGCCAGACACACATAACAGCAATTACACTACGGCTCGGGCTTATTACTGCATTAGTAAGCCGAGCAGTTAATGCTTCTTCACTATCAGTCACTGATGCTGAGACCAAGTTCATGCCAAGCGATGCACTGCTCTTCTGGAGGTTACAGGTGACGCTGCTGTGCTGCTAAAACGATCCACTACTGCCGTGACAACGGTTTCAAGACACAAAGGAGAAGGAACAGTGAAATTTCACACAGCAAATAGAACACGTTGGAATCTATTCGAACTAATGAGCTACACTGTGACACAAAAACCACAAACTTCAACACACCAGTATGACAAAGCTTATGAAATCGTCCATTATGAGTTACAGATAAATTCTGTGAGGCGGTGTCACTCCATATTGCACATTTTTAGCTAAACCAAATCCTAGACAGACTGTTCTGTTCTTCCAGGTACTGCTCTCACTGTTTGGTGAATGGACACAATCACAGAACACTGGGGTATTGGAAAGGACCTTGAAAGATCATCTAGTCCAATCCCCATGCCACAGAAGGATCATCTAGATCCAGTCACACAGGAACATGTCCAGGTGGATTTTAGACATCTCCAGAGAAGGAGACTCCACAACCCCCTTTGGGCAGCCCGTTCCAGTGCTGTCACCCACACCACGAAGAAGTGCCTTCTCATATTGATGTGGAACCTTCTGTGTTCCACCTCACACCCACTGCCCCTTGTCCTATCATTAGATGACACTGAGAAGAGCCTGGCTCCATCCTCCTGACACCCACCCTTTACACATTTATAAACATTAATGGGTTCACCCCTCAGCCTCCTTTTCTCCAAGCTAAAGACACATCCTAACTCCTTACCCTAAAGGCAGGATTTGCTCCATGTTCCAGTAAACACTTGACAGCTCCTGTACACAGGTTAAATGCAGCAATATGCAAAGCTGTTCCAAAATCAAAATCACTACAGGTGGCATCCACATCTGCAAAAAAACATCACAGGTGAGGTCTTTAAGTCTGTTATGTGAACATTTGACCCTACAGATTCTTTGAGAGGACATTCACGTTTGCAGTTGAACATTTATACAGACACCTTTATTTATGTACTAAATGCATATGAGAAATAAGTCTACATGAACTATCAAATTTATCTGCATCTGTTTATTCATACCATGAATAAATCTTGATGATGAGCATTTGCTTTCATTCCCGTTATAATACTGATGATTGAACTGGAAAATTGTTCCTTTTCAGGGTGCCCAATCTCCTGTGCTAAGATTAACAAGTTTGCAATTTTAGGTTTGCAAATAAATTAAAGTTTCAGAAATATTTATGTGTTATTGCTCCTAGGTGTCAGACATTAAAACAAGATTCATCTTCAGCTGTTTTCCTTTGTGAGGAGGTAGCAGGGTGAGGGAAAACAGATTATACCTCTGCTTTATATTTATTTAATGACTAACAGCCAAGAATGAAGCAAGAGCCAGTGATTTGTAAAATTTCTTTGTTTTCAAAGAATTACACTCTGAAGGGTCTTTCACCGATGGTTTGGAAAATGGAGCACTCCATCCAACTGCACCACGTATATTTCCATCTACTGTTCCCAACGTATCTTTCAATCTGATATGAAATTTGCACTCTTTTAGAAAATGGGAGTCTCAGCATCTATTCAGTCTTTGGGTCCTATCCTAAATATTACAAGAGAGGTGTCAGCCTGAGTTGATTGTGTGTCTGAGTGTTAATTAGAAACACCAGCTGATTTAATACACAAAGCAAAAGCCAAAAGTATAAGCTATAAAGATTTGAAATGCTGGTGAGGAGCAGAGAACTTTCCACCTTGGAGTTGTACAGTCTCCTAGCATTTTCCAGTATCTGCCCCAAAACCCACTAGCACAGTACAGGTGACAGAAAGAAACAAGAACTAAATGTTACCCAGTGACTACCCTGAGCTACCATGGGGAAACTAATATTCAGCAATGGTCTGTCCTGAACAATCCATGCAGGTTACAGTCATCAGCTAACAGCATCATACAGCATTTCTAATTTTTAATCTTTAACAATTTTTATATTTGAAACTTCTAAAAGTCTGAGACCGAATCTGCTCTCCGTTCTAACAACTGATTAGTAAATCTACATAAACAATATAACTGCAGAGCTTCATGAAGGAAATAGTTAGCAGGAACTCAAAAGGAAACACCTGTAGTATGGACTGTTTCACAATGGGTGTCTCACAGTCAGTGTAACACTGTCATGAAAGACTATTTATACATTCACAATCATTTTTGATCCAGTTCAGCATGGATCCAGCCAGGGCATGCTTGCCTTCTATGTATGGCCTCCCTTCCCTGCAAACTACCTGATGTGTGAAGCCAAGAATATTCTTTCTATTCATTCAGACCAGCCATTGTTATCAAGTCACAAGGCAAATAATTTTCAAACATTAAAAAACAAAAATTATCTTCTTATCCAAAAGCTGCCAGATGCCAAGGCATTGCACGAGAATGGTTTCCTTGGAAATCTGAGCAATTCCAACCCCTTCTGCAGGCACTGCATGGGAGGAGATGAGAACACCAAATGTAAACTGAGGTCTGAAAGAGACCCTAATCTGCTGGTGCAAATTATAGAGACTGGACTCAAGACCAAGCCAGATGGGGCCCTAGGCTACCTGGTCTAGGGAGAGGTGACCCTGCTCAAGGCAGAAGGTTGGAACTAGATGATCTTTGAGGTGTCTTCCAACCTAAAACATTCTGTGATTCCATGACTACTGAAATGTGATTTAGAGTTAACTAGTGGGCAGTTTGTGTTGTCCTTCATCACCAAGCTAAGCACACTGTACGAATAAACCCTGATTAATCAATCAAGGCAGGTCTTGCATATTCCAAAAAACCTATCAGCTTCTCGGAAATTCTAAGCTCAGTCTTTAGCTACAACTAGCCTGTAGCTAAAGGGCATTCATAATTTTGCAAAACGGAATAGTCAGAAGGACAGTCAGAATAATAAACTCACAAGTGTACAGTTTTTAGTATTAAAGGTTTTCATAGAATCATAGAATCATTACAGATTGGAAGGGACTTCGAAAGATCATCCAGTCCAATCCCCCTGCCACAGCAGGATCACCTAAACCAAGTCACACAGGAACCCATCCAGGCGGGTCTTGAACATCTCCAGTGAGGGAGACTCCACAACCCCCCTGGGCAGCCTGTTCCAGTGCTATGCCACCCTCACCGTGAAGAAGTTCCTTCTCAGGTTGATGTGGAACCTCTTATGTTCCAGCTTACAATCATTGCCCCATGTCCTATCACTACATGACACCGAGAACAGCCCAGTGCCATCCTCCTGACACCCACCCCTCAAATATTTATAGACATTAATGAGGTCACCCCTCAGTCTCCTCCAAGCTGAAGAGAGCCAGCTCCCTCAGCCTCTCCTCGTAAGGGAGGTGCTCCACCTCTTTTATCATCTTCGTTGCCCTATGCTGTTTTGATGTCCCCACCAAATCAGGAGCAAATTGCTCTGGTTCAGAACCATTTTTGTATTTTCATTAGTATAAACAGGCCCCCAATTACCAATCCTTCCTATTATTCCAGAAGGTATTATCAATTTATGCTGAACACTAAAGTCAAACTGTTCCTTACACGTGACCCTTTAGCTAGCCAAAAAGTGTGGGAAAGGGAGCATGGCAAATTTCCTTCAATTATTAGCCTGCCACATGCCACTGCCAAATCCCTTCTTTACCCTTCTCCCAGCATTTCAGATATATTTCTCAATGTTTAAGGAACCTTAAAAACCCTAAGACTTTACCAGAGTAGTTAAGATCTTTGATTTTCTGTATATTTTGTCTGAGTTCTCAACAACTCAGAATTAATCTGTTTGCTTTCCATGACAAAATCACAGAACATTTGGGATTGGAAGGGATGTCAAAACATCACCTAATCCAATCCCCCTGCCAGAGCAGGATCACCTAGACCAAGCAGCTCAGGAACATGTCCAGATGAGCTACAAATGTCTCCAGAGACAGAGATTCCACAACCCCCCTCTACTAGATACTTCTCCACCCCTTGGTAAAAGCTCGGGTGTAAAAACCAGCAATGGAATCAAGCTATTAAAACACAAAAAAAAAGCAGGTGAAGAGGAGAATGGACCAATGCAAATGACTAAAAGAGTAAGAACGTCATAATTATTTATGTATAATGATAAACAAACTCCACACTTAAATGCACACCAGCTTAGGTCAACAGAGTAATAAAATACAGACAGCACCTACCTTTTGGCTTTGCATTTCTCAAAATAACACTAATAAGTTCAGGAACATCAAAGTAGGCAGCATAATGCAGAGCATTCATGTTTGTCCAGCGGCTCCGTAAACTGATATCAGCACCCAAATCAATGAGCTGTGTTGCAAATTTTACAGCAGTTTCAACGTCACCTGCAAGGTGAATTTTGTAAAGTATTCATTAGAGGTTTATTTGGCCTCAGAAAACATGCACATGTGTAACACTGAATGTGTGTTAACACCTCACTGCTCGCAGCAAAACAATCACCATACCTCTGCTTCTAGCACTGGAATGCAGAAATCTTTTATAATAAAGACCTGAAACCTCTGCTTGTAGATAACACTATATGTTTATGTAAATTATGTGTTGCCACCAGGTATTTTAATATCTGTTAGAAGAAAACAACTGTGCACTCCGCATGCTCAAGTTGAAAGATCTGCCACCAGCACACAGCACAAAAGGTTCTGGAATGGCACTAGATTTTCAGGCACTGGAATGGGCTGCCCACAGTGGTGGCTGAATCACCATCCCTGGATGAGTTTAAAAGATGCTTAGAGGTAGTGTTGAGGGATATGATTTAGCAGTGAACTTGTAAAGTGGAACTGATGGTTGGACTCAGTGAGCCCAAGGGTCTTTTCCAACCTGAATGATTCTATGAAAAGCTAACCTCTGCCAGCCCTCACCCAGCAACTTAGGAACTCATATTAGACCTGGATTTAGGTCAACAAAAAAGTAGAAATGTTAACAGAGGTGGTCAACCAGAGTTAAACATTATCTTATTCCCACACTTACAATCATAATAATGCCAACAAAGATTTTTGTTTTCCTCTGAGAAAGAGTGAAAAAAAAGAGTAGCCAGTGACCTAAATGTTCTAATCTCACTAAGAAAACTCTCAATATCTTAGTTCAGTTAGTCTGAAACATTCAATAGATGTTTAAGGTCGTACTAGCATTTTCAGTATCTATACACAAACTCAATGTTCAATGGACCACCACAGCTGTAACTGCCACAGTTCTGTGTCTCCCTTTCCTGATGGCAAACAAAAGAGCAAAACCAAGCATACATGCACAAGAAACCCCCAAAACAAAACCTTCTGCAAGGAAAATATCTGTAATAGTCAAGAGATTAGTCTTTGTGAATTAATTAACAGATCTATAATAAAGGTTTCTTCACTCACCAATACCATGTGCTCCTGATTTGCAAGTGTAATGCAAGAGAGTCATATCAGTGAGTCCATCTCTGTCATTCACATTGCAACCTCTCTTAATAATCTGAGAGTCAAGCAGAAAAGAAGCACGATTTAGGTCTGGCACATCTCCAATATCAGCGCTATTTAGTAAGTCATGAACTCATTTCAATGACTAATAACAAAAAAGCCTGCCAGAATAGAATGGATCTGCAGAACTGAGCTGCATGCACAGATGTAATAACCACTATTATATGAGTATCATTAACCTGCATTGTTCACAGATTTTAAAGCTTCTTTAAATTCTAATATGCATTTCATATGCTGAAAATGTTAATGTTTCACTAAATAGCAAAATTCCATCATTTATGAAATCCTTCCCCCTGTTTTTTGATCTCCAAACAATCCTCCTCCACCTCCTCCACAAAAGACACCCTAGTTGCACTAGCTAGGAAGAATCTATACTTCCTCACTTGTCTAGAAAAGCCTGTAATCCAGAACGAGAACAACAAAGAACGATGGAATTACTACAAACAAAATGTCTTCTGAAAGCAGCCTACTGCAGGTTGCAAACACATTTCCATTTCTAACTCATTTTGTGCCTTGAAAACACTGCCCTTGAGGTCAGGCTTCACTGTAACTTCATATATTGGAGTGTATCACTGCCAAGCAGGAAACTGAAACATCAGAGTGAAGGTTGTTTCTACCATCTATCCAAAGGAACTGAATTTTTATCCATCATCTTTATATTTCCAAATGAATTCTGACAAGATATGGAATACAAGGCACCCATCAGTACTTCTGTATTGGCATTTATGATTAGTCCTGCTTCTGAACAAACTGGGGTTATTCATTGTCAACACAGTATTTCTTTAACAATGACAGCATACAGGGATGTTCATTTATACCTCACCTCATTCCCAATAATATCAATATTCTGCTGGACCTGTGGAACCCACTGCCTTAAAATAGCAAACAATTCAGAAACTGATGTTTTGGGGTCGAAAAGTATTTCTTGGCATGCTGCATCGTTTGGATCAAAGAAAGAAAACTCTGTTGAAAAACAAGAAATCAGTAGGTACAATTGTAAGTTTTAACATCTATCTAGTTCTTCAAACTCAGAAGCAAAGAACAGCAGAGTCACTTCACTATTCAAAAAGTCCAATTAATTTCAAAATTTTTCTTTCACATCCAGTCTGTTTTTTCTTTACCAGTAACATCTGGCATATACTTCTGAAACTGCTTTGAATCATCAGCAAATACAATGGTACTGCAAGATTGATTTTACGTGTATGTAAAGACTACATGATCTCTTCCCCCTCTACTCTAGCCTGGTGAGACTGCATCTGGAATATTGTGGCCAGTTCTGGGCCCCTTAGTACCAGAAGGACACAGAACTGCTGGAACTAGTCCAGCACAGAGTCACAAAGATGATGAAAGGAGTGGAACATCTCCCATATGAGGAAAGTCCAGGGAAGCTGGGTCTCTTTAGCGTGGAGGAGACTGAGGGGTGACCTCATTAACGTTTATAAATATGTGAGTGTCAGGAGGATGGAGCCAGGCTCTTCTCAATGTCATCTAGGGGCAGTGTGTGTAAGCAAGAACAGAGGAGGTTCCATATCAATATGACAAGGAACTTCTTCACAGTGAGAGCAACAAAGCACTGGAATGGGCTGTCCAAGGGGGTTGTGGAATCTCCTTCTCTGAAGACATTTAATACCCACCTGGACATGTTCCTGTGCAGCTTGGTCTAGGTGATCCTGCTGTGCCAGGGGGATTGGACTAGATGATCTTTCAAGGTCCCTCCCAAACCCTAACATTCTGTGATTCTGTGATACATGCAGTGATTACAATAACAAGGGTTTACTCTTGCTTCAAGCTCGTCAAAGACTGCTGATTCGGAACTGTTCTCAAGCACAGACAAGTCTCTTGATTTCTCTGTGATTCAATGCACACACGGTTTCTTCATGCACTACAAAACATGTCTTCTTCCATCACAATTTACATCAAACATACCAAATACAAACACATTAACCCATCAGGAAGGCATTCTATGGCCTCCATTATTTTCAGCCATTTCATCAACATATCAGTCCCAGATGGAGATGCAGCTAGCAAGCGTGTTTAAAGATTAAGTCACCCAACCCTAGACTAAGATTTTAAGCCTCAGGCAACCCAAAGTATACATGTAAACATCATCTTACTATTGAAGTATGGTGTTAAGCCTCAGGCAACCCAAAGTATACATGTAAACATCATCTTACTATTGAAGTATGGTGTTTCATGTTACTTACAGGTGTAAGTGTGTGTATTTAAATCTGTGCAGATTCTTCCAACTATGGAAAATTATACAAAAGCATTGGAGAGCAACAGCTATTAGGAGAGTTAATGGACACAGAATCTATTGCCATCAGCAAATGACTGAATCACGGAAAATCCTGAACTTTTACCCTCACTGCAGCAATCAGGGAGTTGTCTTTTAAAAAGGTTTCAAATAAATGTGCAATGTCAGCTTGGATCAATCGCAGATAGGAGGCTCTCAGAACAGACATATAGGTTAAGTAAAATAGAGCATCAGCCTTCTGGTTGTATGAAATGGTATAAACTACTTCTGGATGAATCATCACTCCTTAAAAGGAGCACGCCACACCTCCAGTTAGGTAAGAGCACATACAGAGCACATGCCTGTCTATGGAGACTTCTTCCTAAGTTGTACTTGTGAAGACAAATGAACACTATTCTGAAAGCTATACTTTCTTAAGAAGTTATACTTCTTATTTAGAAAGCTATACTTTCACAATATAAATATATATATATACACACACACACACTGATACTTGCTACAATTCTCTAATACTCATGTCAACATTCTTATTATCACAAACAGCTACGCCTATAGTCCGCTGCTTACAGACTGAAAGCATGAGAAAAAGAGTGACTCTACAGAGGATTTAATCATGATGTAGATGGTTAGGCACATTTAATCACTGCAATTTTACATCACAGAATCACAGAACAGTAGGGATTGGAAGGGACCTCAAAAGATGATCTAGTCCAATCCCATCCCCCTGACATAGCAGGATCACCTAGACCAAGTTGCACAGAAACACACATCCAGGCAGGTTTTAAACATCTCCAGAGAAGGAGACTCCATAACCCCCCTGGGCAGCCCATTCCAGTGCTCTGTCACCCTCACCGAGAAGAAGTTCCTTCTGATATTGATGTGGGACCTCCTATGTTCCAGCCTGCATCCATTGCCCCTTGTCCTAGCATTAGATGACATCGAGAAGAGCCCAGCTCCATCCTCCCAACACCCACCCTTCACATATTTATAAACAGTCTTCTCCAAGCTAAAGAGACCCAGCTCCCTCAGCCTTTCCTCATAATGGAGTTGTCCTACTCCCTTAATCATCTTTGTGGTCTGCACTGGACTCTCTCCAGCAGTTCTGTTCCCTTCTTCAACTGAGTGGCCCAGAACTGTCTTCATACAATATCCAGTTCTGTATCAAGATGTAAAAACACCTGAACATCTGACAACACATACACAGAAGAAACAGTAAGGAAAAGACAGCATAGCACTTATATTCAGTAAGAAAAACAGAGAAAGGGTGGGTCTTCATCCTTCATTTCCTTTAGCAGAATACAGAAAATTCACACAGAACCAGAACAAAAATATAGACAATTCATTTAACAAGCAGTAATCTGTTTCTAAAAGAAAGAAGAAATTAAGACTTTATAGATTTTCTTTACACTTACTATTCTAATTAATTCTCTGCTAAGCACAAAGTCATTTTCTTTTAGGAGTACATACCACAATCTGAAGGCATTGGTGCTGCAGCAACAGAAAAAGTAATAGATGTTTCAGAGTTTGGGAACAAGAACCGTTCTCTTTCAATAAGGGAATTGCCTTCAAAGGAAGGTTCTGGGAGATCCTCTATGGTCATCTTCTAGAAAGCCACTTCAGGAGGAAAAACTGAATAAATAACCTCATCAGATATACTCTGGAATAGTTTTAAGATCCAATGTGCAATGAGTCTCAGATCTTTCCTGGTATAAACTGTTACTGGCATCAAGTTCTTACAAATAAAGTTAATCAGTAAAAGCTAGTAGAGAGGTGCCAAGGATGGCCATTCTCGATCTTGCATGTTATTAATGGAAAATGTGATATTTCTCCCCAGGTTAGCAGTTGACCAGTACATAAAACAACAACACTATAATAAGCAAGTGCACAGTACTTATGAACAGATTAGTGGCTGTTCCAGCTTTATGAAAATGAGAAGCATCAAGTACTCTGCATGCATATTCCTTTCTCTCACCATGAGCAAGAACGTGCTACCAGCTACAGTCTTATGCTCTTTCAAAATTCTCAGCACTTTAATCTTCCCACACAATCCATAACTGAGTGATTCACTCCTGTATGCATGATTCCACATGGGCTCTTTTCCCAGCTTCTCCCCTCTCTAATTTAAAATAGCATACTTACCACAGTACTTTAACCTCCACCCTGGTGTTGTTTCCAGTCAATGTTTCAGGCCTTGGAGCAACCTAGGAGAGAGAAGGAAGATTAAATGGCCACACAGAGTCATAGTGACATTTTCTAACAATCAGGCCAAGCTACATTCTAGCTATGGTTCACATGCTGAAATCAGAGGAGAGCTGGCTTTACTTGGGAGACATCTACTCAGGCAAATTCAGTACCAATAAATGAAAAACTTAATTCTTAATAGACACTGGTACTATCACACTACTGGAGACTATATCTCACAGCTGAAAAACTGAATTTCTGCATCTTGCATTTTCATCGTCAAATATTCAGGGTAAAAGCAGCACTTTTACTAAAGTTACCTACATCTTTTATTCTGGAAATTGCTATACATTGCTCTTTATTTGAGGATTTGTTTAGCCAGTTTGCTTGACATAAAGAATTCATGGAGCTTCATGACATGTTGGGTTTTATTATATTTAGGTATCTGAGTAAACAGGAAAAATTTTAAAAAGCCTGGTTTTGAATCTTACTTACATTATTTGTCATTTACACACAACAAGCTACGTGAATGGTTTTGTTCTAATATTGCCCCAAATAAATTTGTCACACTGACTGAGAAGCTCATATAATCTACATTCTAGTATAAAGCGCATTTTAGTAATGGATTACTGACACAAGTTGTGAAGGAAATAAATTAAAACCTCCTCTTTTTGTTCACCACACACAGTTTACCCCATCCTCAACTTGCAAGACAGATCTACGTGAAAAATGCTCACTTTTCTCCAGCTGGTTTATTTCCTCAGTCTTATGCAGCTGTACAAATGCGTGTGCCAGCACAAAGGAAAGAGAGAGAGGGAGGCCAGTGGGACAAGACTACTTCTTCCCACAACATTATCAAACTGCATCGGCTTAAGCATTCTGAGATTCAGCAGGGCCAAAATGTCCCTAATTATTTCAATTATTATTTTCACCCAGTAAGGAGAAGATAGAAATTACATTGTGAATGGCTCTATAGTCATCCTAAATGACTACATGACACTCTAAATGACAGCAACTGCTTTCTTGTATCAAAGACTAGAAAATCTCTTGAACTGCATGTCACTAATTAAATCTCTTGTAGGACCACACTGAAATAAATTTGCTACCATCTGATCTTTGTTCAGAGGCTCTGGCAAACCAGAGCAAAACTAAAAAAGCTTTGTGAAACACACACATGAATCCACAACAGTTTTTAATGGATAGCAAATCAGACACTCTCACAAGATGCACAAGGGAACATGAGTGGAGGAGACACAATACCTGAACCTGTTAGAAAAAGACAGGAGAGAAGTTAAAAGCTTTTTGCACAGTGCTGCCAGTACACTGAGGAAACAAGAAGCAATGAAAAGCCCTCAGATCTGGCTGAGCAGATGGCAACAGGAAGAGGTGAGACTTGTAAAGTATGATGAAAAAGTATGCTGAGCTAGAAATCAACAGAGACACTTGAAAAACAATATAAAAAATCAAATGCTACAAAATACTATGAATAGTATAATCATTCAGGTTGGAAAAGACCCTTGAGATCATTAAGTCCAACCAATAACCCTACTCTACCAAATTTACCATTTGACCAGATCTTTAAGTACCACATGTAAACAACCCTGAAGCACAACCAGGGAAGGTGACTCAACCACCTCCCTAGCCAGCCTGTTCCAAGGCCTGACTACTCTCTTAGTCAAACAATTTTTCCTAGTGTCCAGACTAAACCTCCCCTGGTGCAGCGTGAGACCATTCCCTCTTGTTCTATCACTGATTACCTGTGAGAAGAGACCAGCACCCATCGCTCTACAGTGTCCCTTCAGGTCATCCTGTAGAGGGTGATAAGGTCTCCACTAGCCTCCTCTTCCTCAGGCTAAACAGCCCCAGGTTACAGTATCACAGTATCACAGTAATAATAAGGT